>CM034355.1:107287186-107320254 GCA_019925275.1 Mytilus edulis | reverse complement strand
TTTTTCTTAAATAACCTGTGGACTTTTTAGTTATCACTAAGGTAAAATTTAATTTTGATATGAAGGTTAATTTTTGAATTCAATTCAAAGTAACGGATTCTCGTAAAACATACGCGTAATGTCATTATCTAGATATTAACAAGAGATAGCTTTACCCCAAAATATATTTTTTATAAGATGTATTTTAATCAGATTTTAATGTTGCTGAAAGATATCATTTTGGCTGTTCCTCATGTTTCAATTATGTCAGTTTTAACATGCTTATGACATCAAAAGTGACTTCTCTGCATTAAAGTGTCTAGATTTTATTAACCTGTTCAATTATTACTGCTGTTAGCATTCTGATTAATTTTGAAAGGGTTAAGTAATTATTCTACTTGTGCAATTCCAAGGGAAAAGTAATGACTTTTATAACTCCTTATTTGTTAATTCATTTATGTTTTTAAGTTTGTTGGATTATTTAATGTTGTTCAACGTCCCTCTAGTATAGTTATTGTAAAGAATTTAATCTGTATTAACAAATTAATTAATTGAATATGAAAAATTTTGAAAATCATTATCTTGAATTGATGAAAATTGATAGTTCAGAATTCAATTACTCGTATTCCTATTAGATACGTAAAAATTATGATAATGAATAAAAGAAAAATATCAAAATTCCAATATCTGTCCAAAAAAAATATTTCTATTTCTAAATAGGATTGTGAAGTTATAATTTGAAACAATAATCTAAAAGGATGAAATGAGGTTTTTACAACATCAAAATACACAGAAAAGCAAAAGATAAAACGTATGAAGATAATACATCTAAATATCATACACATGAATTAAAAATATTTTAAAGTTTACGTGTAACTGTTTTATAGTAGATTTATATTTGCTACATTTAATTTCAGTCTAGATCTGTCCTGAATATGAGCTGCCTAATAGCGAAGACATGCTCTTACTCCACGATCAGTGACGACATGCTCTGACTCCACGATCAGTGGAGACATGCTCTTACTCCAAGATCAGTGAAGACATGCTCTTACTCCAAGATCAGTGACGACATGCTCTTACTCCAAGATCAGTGAAGACATGCTCTTACTCCACGATCAGTGAAGACATGCTCTTACTCCACGATCAGTGACGACATGCTCTTACTCCACGATCAGTGAAGACATGCTCTTACTCCACGATCAGTGAAGACATGCTCTTACTTCGCGATCAGTGGAGACATGCTCTTACTCCAAGATCAGTGACCACATGCTCGTACTCCAAGATCAGTGACGACATGCTCGTACTCCACGATCAGTGAAGACATGCTCTTACTCCACGATCAGTGAAGACATGCTCTTACTCAACGATCAGTGAAGACATGCTCTTACTCCACGATGAGTGAAGACATGCTCTTACTCCACGATGAGTGAAGACATGCTCTTACTCCACGATCAGTGAAGACATGCTCTTACTCCACGATCAGTGAAGACATGCTCTTACTCCACGATCAGTGAAGACATGCTCTTACTCCAAGATCAGTGAAGACATGCTCTTACTCCACGATCAGTGACGACATGCTCTTACTCCACGATCAGTGAAGACATGCTCTTACTCCAAGATCAGTGAAGACATGCTCTTACTCCACGATCAGTGACGACATGCTCTTACTCCACGATCAGTGACGACATGCTCATACTCCACGATCAGTGAAGACATGCTCTTACTCCACGATCAGTGAAGACATGCTCTTACTCCACGATCAGTGACGACATGCTCTTACTCCACGATCAGTGAAGACATGCTCTTACTCCAAGATCAGTGAAGACATGCTCTTACTCCACGATCAGTGACGACATGCTCTTACTCCACGATCAGTGAAGACATGCTCTTACTCCACGATCAGTGAAGACATGCTCTTACTCCAAGATCAGTAAAGACATGCTCTTACTCCACGATCAGTGACGACATGCTCTTACTCCAAGATCAGTGAAGACATGCTCTTACTCCAAGATCAGTGACGACATGCTCTTACTGCAAGATCAGTGACGACATGCTCTTACTCCAAGATCAGTGAAGACGTGCTCTTACTCCACGATCAGTGAAGACATGCTCTTACTCCAAGATCAGTGAAGACATGCCCTTACTCCAAGATCAGTGAAGACATGCTCTTACTGCAAGATCAGTGAAGACATGCTCTTACTCCACGATCAGTGAAGACATGCTCTTACTCCACGATCAGTGAAGACATGCTCTTACTCCACGATCAGTGAAGATATGCTCTTACTCCAAGATCAGTGAAGACATGCTCTTACTCCAAGATCAGTGAAGACATGTTCTTACTCCACGATCAGTGAAGACATGCTCTTACTCCATGATCAGTGAAGACATGCTCTTACTCCAAGATCAGTGAAGACGTGCTCTTACTCCACGATCAGTGAAGACATGCTCTTACTCCACGATCAGTGAAGACATGCTCTTACTCCAAGATCAGTGAAGACATGCTCTTACTCCACGATCAGTGAAGACATGCTCTTACTCCAAGATCAGTGACGACATGCTCTTACTCCACGATCAGTGAAGACATGCTCTTACTCCAAGATCAGTGAAGACATGCTCTTACTCCAAGATCAGTGAAGACATGCTCTTACTCCACGATCAGTGAAGACATGCTCTTACTCCACGATCAGTGAGGACATGCTCTTACTCCACGATTAGTGAAGACATGCTCTTACTCCACGATCAGTGGAGACATGCTCTTACTCCAAGATCAGTGACCACATGCTCGTACTCCAAGATCAGTGACGACATGCTCTTACTCCACGATCAGTGACGACATGCTCTTACTCCACGATCAGTGACGACATGCTCTTACTCCAAGATCAGTGAAGACATGCTCTTACTCCACGATCAGTGAAGACATGCTCTTACTCCACGATCAGTGAAGACATGCTCTTACTGCAAGATCAGTGAAGACATGCTCTTACTCCACGATCAGTGAAGACATGCTCTTACTGCAAGATCAGTGAAGACATGCTCTTACTCCAAGATCAGTGAAGACATGCTTTTACTTCACGATCAGTGAAGACATGCTCTTACTCCAAGATCAGTGACGACATGCTCTTACTCCAAGATCAGTGAAGACATGCTCTTACTCCACGATCAGTGAAGACATGCTCTTACTCCAAGATCAGTGACGACATGCTCTTACTCCACGATCAGTGAAGACATGCTCTTACTCCAAGATCAGTGAAGACATGCTCTTACTCCAAGATCAGTGAAGACATGCTCTTACTCCACGATCAGTGAAGACATGCTCTTACTCCACGATCAGTGACGACATGCTCTTACTCCACGATCAGTGAAGACATGCTTTTACTTCACGATCAGTGAAGACATGCTCTTACTCCAAGATCAGTGACCACATGCTCGTACTCCAAGATCAGTGAAGACATGCTCTTACTCCAAGATCAGTGAAGACATGCTTTTACTTCACGATCAGTGACGACATGCTCTTACTCCAAGATCAGTGAAGACATGCTCTTACTCCAAGATCAGTGAAGACGTGCTCTTACTCCACGATCAGTGAAGACATGCTCTTACTCCAAGATCAGTGACGACATGCTCTTACTCCAAGATCAGTGAAGACATGCTCTTACTCCACGATGAGTGATCCATCATGAAGAATAAAAGTGAACGACACTCAAGAAATCTGAATGACCATAATTGGTATTTATCAACCGAAATTTTCAATTGACATTTATCCGTTATCCATCTGTCCGTCATCCGGACTACTGTTATACGTCCGTTGGAAGTCCGTTGATGAAATGGTCTACTGGACCTCCAATGCATGTATAACGGAAGAGTGATGGATACAAAACGGAACTGGAACGGACAAGTACCGTCAATAATGGACGACGACCGGATGTGCAACGGACCCTTCATTTATGGGACGTCCGTTCAAAGTTTTAAACAAGCTAAAAACTTTCCATCGGACAAAACGAACGTCTGCGGATAAGCCAGACACTGAATTGACATGAAACGGATATGAACGGATGTCGAACGGACGTCTTACGGACACGAATAGATCGAAAAAAAGTTATCCGTTCCGCGTCCGTTCACACTATCCAAAAAGGAGTGACCGGGGTTTGAACATTAAAGAACATTTTTATATAGTTTGACTATGAACATTTATGTAGTTTGTAACTGAATTTATCCATTGCATGTTGTCAGTTTATTTAGGATGAGTTTTCCATCAAGTTTCAAGCCACAGACGACAAATGACAAAGTAATGTGCTAATTGTTTTAAATTTAGGATAAAAAAAAGTAGTCCCGACAGTTTATATTGCACAGTTTTGTCAATATTACAATTTTTAAAGTCCCTATATAGTCATTGATGTTATATAAATATTTTTATCAGAGATGGCAGCTTATTTTCCTTTGCTATTTTCAAAGTCTCGTCAATGACATCTGTGGTATATTATCTCTGCAAACATTACATAATGTCACTCTTTACAAGTATATAATAATAATCTTTGCCTGACAAACTTAATTTAGATGTCTTATTTGTGTGTAGAACTGAAGAAAATCTGCCATCTTCGTAAATATGACATAGTCAATCAGTCAGAGTTATTTATTTTTAAACATTCTTACTGTAATTGACGTACACAATGTGACTTCATTAAATGCACTCCTTAGGGATGGAGATGGCTAATTAGAGGAGAAAACACAAAGTTATAGAATATTTGTAAGGTAAATTTTTATTATCTCGAGACATTTAGTATTAGGGAATTACAAAGGTTGTGAATAATGGTTAAAAGACATGCATATTGTTTTATCTGAAATATAAGGTGGGATGTTAGAGTGTCTGTCAATTGTCACAGGGCGTTCGTATTTAGTATGAATACAACAAAGATGTGGGAATGTATATCACTGAGACAGCAAACTAAGAACACGAATAATCAAAAGTCATGAAAGAAAGCATACAGTCTTATCCCAGGCATAGATTACCTTAGCCGTATTTGGCACAACTTTTTGGAACTTTGGATCATAATGCTCTTCAACTTTTTACTTGTTTGGTTTTATAAATATTTTGATATGAGCGTCACTGATGAGCCCTTATGAAGACGAAACGCGCGTCTGGCGTACTAAATTATATAATTCAGGAAAACGCAGTATTAGTTTGATAGTTTACTGATCTGTATTACATACATAATAATCCTATAGAACCCGCATCCATCTCAACAAACAGTAAACAGACAAACAAACAAAGACAAACCATATATATTAACACATAGATTGACCAGATTGTCACACTTATAACAGGCACAAAATGTTGCAAGCAAATGCAAGGTTTATTCGATTAGATCATCATATGCATATTACACCCCCTTTTTGCCTATCTGAACCACAAGGCATAAGACTACAGCATAAAAAATAATCTGGACAGTGTAGAAAATCAAAATCAACAAGGAAAGAAAAAAAAATCCATTCAAGGTTAAAGTTACATCATTAGGTCCAGTTCTCAAAAACCAAAAGCTGTAGGTCATTTACATGTCATTTACATGTGGTGTAAGGAATGATTTTAAGTGGTACATGTTAGTCTGGTATGATTCATTGGTCTATATTTATTATATTGCTACTAGAGGTCTGAGGTAAATACATTTGTAATTGAACTACGTTATATTCCCTTTCATGAATATGACCTACCGAATTAGACTATTTACCGGATTTGTAATCACTTAAGCAACACGACGGGTGCCACATGTGGAGCAGGATCTGCTTACCCTTCCGGAGCACCTGAGATCACCCATAGTTTTTGGTGGGGTTCGTGTTGTTTATTCTTTAGTTTTCTATGTTGTGTCGTGTGTACTATTGTTTTTCTGTTTGTCTTTTTTATTTTTAGCCATGGCGTTGTCAGTTTGTTTTAGATTTATGAGTTTGACTGTCCCTTTGGTATCTTTCGTCCCTCTTTTATACTGTAAATTCAGAAATTATTGCGATTTTGTCATTTTACACTAATTTTTGCGATATTCAGAAAAATCATATCAAAACATTTCAAAATGCGAGTTTTAATTATTGCGATGATAAGCCTGTCGCATTTTTTAGCAATAATAAAAACATCGCAATAGTTTGATTTGATTTTTTGGTATTTTAACGCCACTTTTCAGCACCGCATTTATGCTATTTCGTGGCGGCCAGTTTTCTTGATGGAAGAAGCTGGAGTGCCAGGAGAATACCACCGACCTTCGATTGGAAAACTAACAATCCTAGTCAATTAAGATTGGAGTCGGCTGTATCCGCACGAGTGGGGTTCGAACTCACAACCTCAGTGTTGAATGGCTTCATGTAGTAAATACTTAGACCAGTAGGCCCCGAGGACCCAACTACGTTATATAACTTTGTGAATACTTTTGCGTGTTCTTTTTCAACAGCCTGTCCTGTTTTGGTAAATTTTTCAAATACTATAAGCATCAACTATATTTGGTGTAAAGAATAATTGTAACGTGTACATGTCTGTCTGACATGCTTTTTCTGACCTTGGCCCCAAAGACCTTATCCCCATTTCTAAATCTGCTCTGGTTTATGGAATAATCTGTGCCTCTCGAACTTTTCAAATCACTTTTTCATGATAGTGTCATTTATTTTCTATTGTGACGGGATTCTTACGGGATTCTTTGTGACAGTGGACGAATAGCGATAATGTGTATTGCCATTGGTCATTGATCGTTATTAACTTTAAGTTTAAATGATGTCCATTGAAACCATTTGCGAGTATGGTTTTAAGAAACGATGATAGTCCGACGGATGGCGACAATAAATGGCTGACTCGTGTTCAGAGAGAGCGCAATATGTCTTGTACGTAAAAGACACCTTTATAGATTAAAAAAAAGAGCAGGCTAATCCCTGTAGAAGGCAGCACTCGCACACGCAAAGTGTAGAGGGATTAATATAAGTTGTTTTAACTTGTTTCCCAATCCAATATAATTAAATATGTTTAAACTAAACTTAAAACTTCATCTTTAAGAATTGCAGCATAAAATCAAGAGGTCAATAGAACGGGTGAAATATTTCAGTGTGTGCGCCCATAATTTTTTTCTGGGAGGGGAGGCTGTTGAAAAAGGAGGCAAGCAAAAATGTGAGTGTTCTATTCTTTTTACGAAATAGACATGAAGTTATAAAAGGTAGTTCAAACACAAATGTGTTTACCTGTGTGCAATACTTATCTTAAGTATTTGTTTCTGGATGAATACATTAGCAATAAATGCTTAAGTAGCATTATATAAGTGGGAACCATTTTATTCTAATTTGAAATATGGGTTTTTCAATGCTGTAAATTTTGTAATTTTAAACCAATAAGTTAGCTTATCTAATTTTATGGTGTGATATATACTGATTTATTCATGTTGGTTCTATTTGTAAACACTTGAATAAACATGTGAAAACTAAGAATAGACAGTATAGTCATATGTCGTATATTTGGTCGCGTGCAAGGCAATATCGATCACCAGTTTTATTGTTTTATTTACCTTGGAATCAAAACAATTTTCTGTAATGTAGGTGAAGAGTTATCTCCGGTCTGATAAGGTCAAAGTTAGATTAACTGCTATTGGCCTATATTATATGAGCTTACATATATTGAATGACAAAAGGAAGTATACCCAACATCTGCTTTCATATGTTTAACAAAAATGATTACTGCTTACTTAATTGAAAGTGTGTTAAAGTAGGCATTAACTTAGGGTTCTTAATCTCCTACAGTTTTCAACCAAGATTTTAGAATTTCAACGACATAACATTTACCACTTTCATATAATTGCAACAACATAAACGGTCTACATTGATTAGTTATACATATATGGCAATTTGAGCATTGACCCATATTTAGGGTTTACTAAACAGTGGTCGACTGATTTATCTTAGTTGTTTTGCAGTTATGCCCCATTATACTGTAATATATACCTTAACTAATAGTTCCCAGTTGCCATGCAGTTGCAATAGTTAATATATCCATAGCAACTCGTGTACAGTTGTGTATGCATTCAATTTAAAAAGAGGGACGAAAGATACCAGAGGGACAGTCAAACTCATAAATCGAAAATAAACTCACAACGCCATGGCTAAAACTGAAAAATACAAACAGACAAACAATAGTACGCATTAACAATTAGTGTGTGTGTTACTCTTTACAGAAAATAAAAGTGAGCTAGCATTGTTATAATTTTTGTAAAAGAGCATTTTGTTTACCAATTAAACCTTATTTCATTGTAAACCATTTGATGATGAATGCTTAAGACAAGCCATTTGTTGCTAACAATGAAGTCCATTTAAGTTTTTGTCAGCAGTATATTACAATGACAGTCGGTTCAGTACAATACAAGCAGGGTTTCATCCTACTGGATAACATTTTATTGATCATTAAGAAGTTCATGGGCAATCATGGAATAGCAAAGTACAAAAGTCTAATAACAAAGTGTGAAAAACCTTGGCTGGAAACCTTCATATTATGTTGTTTAGGGTTAAACAAGTCATTTGAAAAAAAATCCGCAAAGTAGCGCCAATTTCCGTCGAATTTATTTCACTCAAAAGGTTAAAAACCAAAAGGACAACAATCTTATCAAAGAGCTGAAATAAACCCAAGGCTACCAACGGGTCTTCAACATTGTAAGACATTAAGGCACCTGCAGGGGACTTCATCTGGCTCCAAAATATGATGTATACTAGTTGGTCAAAATGGAACAATCTCTTCACGCAGAAACATTTAATTGAACTAAAATTAAAAAGTACATACTACTCTTAAAGGCAAGAGGTTTTGATTGGGGACATGTGCATGAATTGAGAGGGGTCAATTTTGTTTTATGAGATGTAATCACTCCCTATACCTCTATACAATGTAGAATAACAAACACATAGGAATATACACAATTAAAACTAGTTTAAAAAATAGTCGGAGTCATTATTGGAATATATATATAACCACAATTTGTCAAAATCAATTATAATGCAGATTTAGTTATCTTTATCCATCTAAAAATTTGTTAATTCTCAAAGCATTGTACAAAAAAAGAACTCAAAGGCACAAATATAATCAACATATTGTTATAAAGTGTATACTGTCCAAAACAAAGATTTGTACACAATTAGGAAAAAAGAAATGAAAGAATGTTTCCAAACAATTATTCAGTTTGAAATTTATTACTCTGAACTATAGCGGTCAACTTACATAGGACATATAATGACTTTAGATTTGACTATAGCGGTCAACTTACAAAGGACATATATTGACTTTAGATTTGACTATAGCGGTCAACTTACATAGGACATATATTGACTTTAGATTTGACTATAGCGGTCAACTTACATAGGACATATATTGACTTTAGATTTGACTATAGCGGTCAACTTACATAGGACATATATTGACTTTAGATTTGTTGTGACTTTAACCTATCATATGCCATATGAGCGAGCTATTATTTTCTTTTTAATAAAAAACACAAAAGTCAATTGAGGAGGGTGTTCTCAGTTTATTTTCAACTTATAAGTTCAGAGCCGTGGTGTATTGGTTAGTGCATCGGACTGCTATCACAAAGGTTCCTGGTTCGATTCCCGTTTGGGATGAAAATTTCAGGGACTGAATTTTCGGCTTTCCCTTGACACAATTTGCGAGTATGGTCTTGAGGAAACGATGATATTCCGTCAGAAGAGGACGATAAATGGCTGACCCGTGTTAAGAGAGATCTATATCTCTTGCACGTTAAAGACATCCTTGTAGATTTCGAAAAAGAGCAGGCTAATGCCGCTACAAGGCAGCACTCGCACCCGCAAAGTGGAAAGGGATTAATATAAGTTGCAAAACTTGTTTTCCAATCCACTATAAATAAATATGTTTAAACTAAATTATAAGCTAGAATGTACTTTGGTATCTTTCGCCTCTCTTTTGATGATTATACATCAAAAATCAAAAATAGATGATAAACGAAAATAATTATATCTTCCTTAAAAGTGTATCAATGTGACTTGAATTGTCAGCATGTTGTAATTACATCTCTGTTTCTTTGATTTACATAGATCGAGCAGTTTATTATATGTATCAATTTTTAACAGACTTTTAAAAAGCTTGTTATTATGAAAAAAGTCAATTCACAAAAAATACTGAACACCGACGAAAATTCAAAACGGAAAGTCTCTAATTAAATGGCAAAATAAAAAGCTCAAACACATCAAACGAATGGATAACAGGGTATAGAACATCCTTCAGTGATTAGTTAGGTTATTTAATAGATCATATTGTACGTTGATCAGATAGTTTTAAAGACATGGTGGAGGTTATACAAGAAAATGATTACTAGTTTGGTTTATAGTTTTTTTTGTTCTGTAGGAGTTGACATTATCATTTGTTCCATCATATTATGAACACCAAAATAGATTTAATTATTCATATGTTAACATATTTGTTATGCTGTCTTTGCATAATTCGCAGAGTCAATTTTAATGCGGTAGCAAAAACTTATGGATGTGTAACATAGTTTTAGGTGGTTCACACTCGGATTTGACATTTATCTGTAAATACAAAGTTTTCTACAGATAAATGCCCAAACTGCAAACTAAATCTTTGCTAGTCTTCTGTCGAAACACAGGCTATTAAGGACAATAGTTTTATTTTGGCATTTGAATTGTTAAAAAGAACAAGTTTTAGTCATATTGGTCAATTGACTGAAATTTTTAAGATTTTTGTGTGTCTATATAAATGACTCCATTTGGTCAAACTACAGTAACCTTAGATATAATTAAAGCCTTGGTTCATGTACTTACAAATTGCAGCAAATGACAACATAAAAGACTCTAAAATGACAAATGCCTGATGAATGTTAACCAGCGAATGGGATCGTATCTTTAAAGGCGTACCACAAGGGTCAATTCTTGGTCCAGTTCTTTTCAATGTCTTCATAAATGACATATTTCATTTTGTACAAAAAAGCACCATTTATAATTATGCTGATGACAACACTGTATCATACAGTGATCACAATTTAGATAAAGTTGTTGAAAGTTTAGAAACTGATAGTTTAAATCTAATAAACTGATTTTCTATAAATTTAATGAAGGCTAATCCTGACAAATTCCAGGCTATAGCCATTGGGAAAAAAACAAATAAACATAATTTGATATTTAATTTAAATGGAAATAAAATTTCTTGTGAAGAAAATGTTAAACTTCTTGGAATAACTATAGATTCGGACTTAAATTTTAACAATCATATTTCTGAAATATGTAAAAAGGCATCAAGACAATTAAATATTCTAAAACGTATGGGTAAATATTTAAACAGGCTAGGTAGGTTAACAGCATACTACTCATTCATACTTTCGAACTTTAACTATTGTACAGTAATTTGGCACTACTGTAGTGAAAAAAAATCTTTTAAAATGGAAAAAATTCAAGAAAGAGCTCTAAGATTCATTTATGAAGATTATGATATTCCTTACGAAAAATTGCTAGAAAACTCTAAATTACCATCTTTAAAAAATAGGAAGAATAAAAACAATTGCAATAGAAACATTTAAAATAATTCACCAAAAAAGTCCGAGCTACCTTCATGATTTGATTGATATAAAAATTAACAAGTATGATTTAAGATCACAAGAAACAGCAGTACTCCCAAGAGTTCGAACTACTAAATATGGCTTAAGATCATTTCGCTATAATACTGCACAAATCTGGAATGAGCTACCGAACCATTGTCGAGTGGAAACATCTTTCGACCAATTCAAAAAATTGGTACAAACATGGGATCCAAGTAACAGCTCATGCCAGTGCAGTGCATGCATAAAGTGTTTATGCCTGTTTTATTTTACTTTTATTTTCTGTGTGACTATTTGATTTGTGCAATCTTATTATTAACTTGTGCTATGTTTTAGGTGTACTATATGCTTTTAACTTATATATTGCATTATGGTATCTTGCTATGCATTATATGTTTAAAATTGTGTTGTTTTCATGACTTTTGTATGTGTGTATTGTATTGTGTGTGTGTGTATTGTATTTTGTTATTAAGTCGATTTGAAAAGCTCACTAGAGCTTGTGTTATGTAGTTTATTGAATATCGACTCTAAATAAAACTTTGAATTGAATTGAATTGAAAAAAGTGGTCAGACCTTACCGGATAGCACGAACGAATGCTTAACTGATGAAAATAAAAGTTGTCCGTTGAGAAAATTGTTATCCGTTGGGAGTCCGTTGATGTACTGACCAAATAAAACGGACGCGTAACGAATGCAAAACGGACACACACCGGAAATGCGATGTTCAAAATATTGAAACATAACGGACAGAACGGATGTCGAACGAACATCCAACGGACGAGTACCGCATAAAACGGACACATAACGGAAGCGTACCGTATGAAACGGATAACCAAGATATACGGAAAATTAAACACGACAATAATAATACATGTAAATCGCAAAAATATTCAAAAAATTCTGTGTATCTGATTTTGGTTTGTTCTGGATGCCGCCAAAGGGTAGTGTCTGGCCTAAATAACAGCTGATAGTAAATACGTGCCCTTACTCTAAGATCGCTTATGAATAATATGAATATACGACACTCAAGAAATTTGACATACCAATGATTGGCGATTCTTTAGCGAATTTTTCAATTGGTATTTATCCGTTTCAGATCCGTTCATCATCCATTTTATCCGTCATACTTCCGGTAAAAGTCCGTTTCACATTCTTTCAACATCCGTTTTATCCGTTAAGCGTCCAGTAGAAGTCCGTTTCTGAATTTGTCTACTAGATCTCCAACGGATGTATAACGGACAAGTAACGGATACAAAACGTAAACGAAACGGACTTGTACCATACAAGACGGACGCCTACCGGATGTTCAACGGAATCCTCCATCCGTCGGACGTCCGTTCAAAGTTTAGAATATGCTCAAAATTTTCCACCGGACAGAATGGACGTCGACGGAGAAAACGTACGCTAAACAAAGATTAAACGGATATGGACGGACGTCTCACGGATAAGAACGGTCGTCTGATGGACATGGACGGATTGAAAAAAATAGTTATCGGCATCCGTTCGAGCTATTCGTTAATGTGTGATCGAGGCTTTAGAATGATATAATAATTTGTAAGAAAAATAGTCACTTAAAAGTTAAAAATCATAAGTCTATGGAAATTACACAGATAACTGTAATTATTGGAAATCGATTTGTATCTTTAATAATTAAAATTTGTTTTGTAACTAGTCAGCATTTAAATATGACTGTCTCTTAAAACTCTAATGATACTGTAAACTCAGAAATTAATGCCAGGTTTTATTAAGACAAATAATGTGACTATGTACACGTGAGGATCGCTATAATAAGAACTCGAGTTTTAATAACTTAAAGATAGATCTCTACGTAGATATTTTCTGAAATCGCAATAACTAAACTCCCATTATTGTCCGTTTTTTTTAAAAATTGCAATAATAAATGTACGCAATAATTTAAATTTACAGTATCTAAAAGTGAAAACTTTAAAAAAAAAAAAATTATCAGTAATTACTTTCAGCTTAATATTTTAGTGTCGTTATTTAAGATTTAAGATGTTTATAGCTATCTGAAACCTTTTACATAAATGATTTCACAGACTTAATTGGATTATTAATATTTGTAATATATTGTGTGATATCTAGATTACTTTGAAGTACAAATCAATGTCTCTTGTTTAATGTTGGTTTAGTTAATGGAAGTTTTAAAAGGGAAATTGAATGACCCTTCTCACTGACAATACTACCACTTATGTGTAGACATATGGGGGTTTATTGTCGCTAGTAAAAGCTAAATACAGTTTAGAGAGCTGTAATTCCATATGCTACTTACAATGAACTGAGATAACCTTACAACTAAGGGAGGAATAAATTGGACATAATTTGTTTACTTTGTTTTTATATCCTCTTCTAATGTAGGTGGAAGAAACGTTATACGTTTGCCTTCTGTTCTTTGTTTTGTTAAGTTTTATTTTATTATATGCTTTTATTTCATCATGAATGACTTTTGTGGAACCACATTCTATTGATCTTCATGTTTTTTTAGTTTTCTAATGAAGGTTGTATATTAGTATACAAAGAATAAACTATTACTGTTTTTTTTTCGATATTATATCTTTTGGTTTTAACTGTAACATACGTAGCTATAAAAGAAAGTCATATTATCATTTTCAGTCAGCATTTTATTATTTTAAGTTGTACTTTGTGTGCACTTGTATGTGGGTTTTTTCCCAAGGCATCGTCAGTTTATTTTTACGGCTTATGATCAGTTTGAAGGTCCATTTGGTATCTTTTACCTCACTTTTAATTCCATTTAGTAAATGTGAGGGAACACATTAAAGGAGTAATTCAGTAGTAAACCAGCATTATTGTAGTAAATGTGAGGGAACATATTAAAGGAGTAATTCAGTAGTAAACCAGCATTATTGTAGTAAAGACTTCTAAGCAGACAGAGGTCAAAAGTTCAACACTTATAGAAGTAAAGTTGTCGAGATCAGCTCACCACAAATTTAACACGTCTGTACTAAGAGGGATTAGAAAATTAAAATGCTACATTAGAAACATTTCTGGCGCAGAGATCATATCCGTTCCGTTCAATACTTTGTAACACGACACTTAATGTGTCATATTAAGTGCAGTATTGCGGAGTATGTATGGAACGGATATGAACTCTGCGCCGGAGATTGCATTGGAAACAAATAACTCAATTTTATATTTAAGATCCACAGTTAAATGGAGAAAATGTATTTTCATAAAAGGTTATCAATCTGAAAATTCCTAACATAAATTGATGTGAATTAGACCCTTTATAATGATGATGTAATTAGATATGATACTAAGTATAAGATCTTCCTTCCATTCAAAAATGAGCGTAAAGTACACTGTAATCATGATAATAAAACTTAATTACAACTTATATAAATAACCGCATGGAAAAAAGTATGACAACTATAATCAGTTGTAGTACAGAGTTACTTTTATAAGTACAGTCAAGATTTAATTTTCTCCATAAGACAAACTATAGTCAAAAGATGTCGTAAATAGATTTAATATGTATCTTCATTATTGAAGACTCTCACAGAGAAAAATGCTGTCGATAAAAATTAAAGAGATTTTTTTGAAACTCTTATTATTCCTACACCCAAAGTTAAAAAGAGTTGTAAATTGTTAAATTTAATGAATACTAGGCTTTTAAATGTACATTTAAAAATTGTAATTTAGTTTTATTACAATAACTTTAGAGTACATTACGCTCATATTTGAATGGAAGAACATTACAGTATTTTTAATTAAATCTTTATTATAAAGGGTCTAATTTACATCAATTTATAAAGGAACTTTTTTTAGGTCAATAATATACTAGCGTTATTGAGCTAGACTTTTGAACTGTTTAACTGTTGACATGCGCAGCTTATCACTTCAGACTGTATACTCTAAGTTAAGTTTACAATGCTAACAACATACAGGTTATTCCCATACACATATACATTTTACAAAATGGTTTAAACCAGTGGGTTGACCGCCTGTGTATCAAGTGAATGATCAACATGTCAATCAAATAAATTCATCTGTGGTATCTCTTAATATTATCCTACTTAAGTGAAAAATACCTCTTCATAGAAACCACAACAGTAAGAGGAATATTTAAATATCTAAATATGTTTAATTGACAAAATTATATTCTACAAGGTCACATATAAATAACATACACTTGATCTGTTTTAGGATTAAGCTTACGCTAAAATAAGGAATCATTTTGGAAATCTGTCATTTGGTGAATCTTTGGTATTATTTAGGATGAATTTATGATACTTGATACGTATAAGGTTGTGAGAATGAACTAAGTCTGAAGGATTTATTTATAAAGATTAAGTGTTGTCAGTTTATCTACCGTAGGTCAGTGGCAATCAATCAATATAAACTGAATATTACAAATAGCGCAATAGGCAATAGGGCTGACATTTGCATTAAACAACAATCAATGAAAAAATAAATGAGGCAAAAATCTTTATTTTAAGAAGATAATCACATAAATCAATAAAACTGATGTTCATGAGAGTCCTCAAGATAATTACAAAATATACATATAGCACAATTTTGTATAAATATTAATGAAAAAGCATATTAATCGGCTTTCTTCGTGATTTTATTTTAATTTTGCTTTGAGATACAAGTGTGCATTTCTCATCATTTATTTCATATTTGAAATCCAGAATATATAAAAGCTTTCTTCAAAACGTTTGTTTTGATTATCTGTAAAATAAAAGTTTTCTTATAGATAGTTGGGATTTATAGCCCTTAATGATTTAGATACAAGTATTGCCTTTTGATATTGAATATTTTGTCCACATTCAACCAATGTAAACTATAAACAATAGTAGAGATGTCATTATGTCAGCTTCTACGAAAGCTTTTCAAGTTTCTTTAATAAAAAGTAAAGATAGAAAAATACTGAACTCCGAGGAAAATTCAAAACGGAAAGTCCCTAATCAAATGGCAAAATCAATTGACAAAACACATCAAACGATGGGACAACTGTCATATTTATGACTTCGTTCAGGCATTTTCAAATGTAAAAAATGGTGGATTGAACCTGGTTTTATAGCGCTAAACCTCTCACTTGTATGCCATTCGCATCAATTTCAGTTATATTTACAACGATGCGTGAACAAAACAGACATAATAGATAAAGTAGTCAAAATATGGTTACACCAGTCATCACTGTGTTACAATCTCAAAACAAACAAACATTTACAAAAAAGCACAAAAAGCATCTATCAAATTAAAAAAGACATTCATTGCTTAGCGTGTTTGACGTCAGAAAATGTAAACGTCACATGGGACGAAATTTTGACGTTCAATGTATATTCAAAAAAATTATTATTTCATATGGGGAATGGTGATATACAGGGTTAAAAAATCTTTAGTTATGAAACAGTTTAACTTATCAATTTTATTGTATCCACTTTTATTACAACTACCTCATATATGGTAAGAATAATCAAACAATGGCAGAATATAAGCATTTATGCATATGCAAAATACTATCGTATCTGTTGTGATAAGTTGATTCTATCCCATATTGAACATGCTATTTTATCTATTTGCTCATTCCAATTTAGGTTATCGTTGGTAGATAAACCAAGACGTTTTACACAATATACAGTGTCTAATAATTCATCTGAAATATTGATATCCAAACTGTTCCCAGTTGAATAAAGCCTCTGTTTTAACCCATTAATCATTGATTTAACATTTTTGGCATTTAGTTTCATACAATTTCCGAACACCAGTTATCACTTTAATAAATATCATTTTAAATGTTAGGATTTCAGTCATCTACATTATAAAATTATCTGCATATAAATCTATCAATGATTGTATCTATGTTCAGTGGAAAATCAATCAATCTCCTAATTTTTGTATTTTTCACTTATTTATAGTATGTTGTCTTTAATTCATTAAGGTCATTTGGTTGTATGTTACATTAGACTTCTATAATTATGAAAATAGACAAATAACATTCCTTATATTCACATTATCTTCTTGTAATAACTTATCCGACATTCACAATGATTCAGTTTCGGTGCATTTAAGTTACTATCATATTAACCGATTATTCACAATATAATAGGATTCGGAGACAAGCTGTTTAGTCTTAGAGACATGATATTTTATATTAGTTGTTAGTGGCTTTGAACCAGCTGTTATAATTGTGAGTACTCTCAGATATTTTTCTAGCGTCTTTTTGTAGTCGGGATGTACAAGTACCAGGCCATGTCCACTTGTATTGTTGTCCATCTGATGAGTTAAGCCTTTTTCAACTGATTTTTATAGTTCGTGCTTATGTTGTACTGTTATACCATTGTCCCAGGTGAGGGAGGGTTGGGATCCCGCTAACATGTTTAACCCCGCCACATTTTTTATGTATGTGCCTGTCCCAAGTCAGGAGCCTGTAATTCAGTGGTTGTCGTTTGTTTATGTGTTACATATTTGTTTATCGTTTATCTTTTTTTTTTTTTTTTTTTTTTATATTAATAAGGCCGTTAGTTTTCTCGTTTGAATTGTTTTACATTGTCATATCGCGCCTTTTATAGCTTACTATGCCGTATGGGCTTTACTCAGTGTTGAAGGCCGTACGGTAACCTATAGTTGTTAATGTCATTTTGGTCTCTTGTGGACAGTTGTCTCATTGGCAATCATACAACATCTTCTTTTTTATTTGTACATAGCTTATATGGAACCCACCTTCCTACATGTGTGCTCGTTAAACTATAATATATTAAATGTACGTTTTAAAAATAAAACCTAAGTGTTAATGAGTAGCAACCGGGCTCTTTAAGATCATTGTCATTCATTTTAACTTTTAAGATGGATGACCAGGTTTTATTGAATGCTTGAAATGATTACGGTTTCTGTTCTTGTTGTGAATAAAAGATTACAAGCCTCTTAAAATACAACAAAGGACCTCATATGAATCTTGTTCAGATCTCTCTTAAGAATCTCATCAATTTTGTCAGGGATGTTTATTGTGAGATAAATACTTGAGTCATCATCAAATAATATTACAGGTGTCATACCACCAATTACTCCCTCAAATTTAGAACGCATTTGAAAGTAGGCCTACTCGGACAAAAAATAGTGCATTTGATGTCATTATTCATCTAAACTAACCAACAAATTTGCAGAAATGAAACTTTTGTTGAAAGAGCAATATATTAAGACCATATTGAGCCAAATTTTACCTGTCTAGGAGTTTGCATTCAAAGTTGAGGATTAATGCTCTCCATGATTTACTAATTTAAGATTTCCAGAAAACCAGGGGTTATTTTTAGTGGTACCTCCTTTCGGGAGCTCTCTTTTTTCTTATATGATTTTGAATGTATGTTGAAAATTGGCATGCAGAAAGGTGACATCTGTACAATTCAGGATATACCTAGTTTCTTTGAAGTTAAACTTATGGTAAAATATTTAGAAAGCTGTGAAAATTGCAAAATTTGGTTGAACAGATAGGGACTTTTAATTGGTGGTATGACACCTACAGTTGCTTTAATATCAGAAACTATGGAGTTAATAAAGATTAAAAATAAGTGAAGCTCAAATTGAGCTCTGTGGGACACCTGCATTAATCTGTCTCTATGTTGAGTTGCTTCCATTTAGACTGTAAGGGTAGACAATGATACCTCTGTGAACTTTTGCAATTAATCATTACCCTGTTACTATGTAGTTTTATCATGATGTCAATTCCAGTTGAATTGCAAGGCCAATTTGAACGAGATTGGGCATGTATACTCAATTGAATAAAAATCAGAGCTCCAATGATAAATTGTGGAATCCGACGCTCATATCAAAATATTATAAAGCCAAACAAGTACAAAGTGCTTTTTAGATATGCTATTAGTTTATCTGACCCAAATGGTGTCTTTATAAACTATTGCAATTAATCATCACCCTGTTACTATGTAGTTTTATCATGATGTCAATTCTAGTTGAATTGCAAGGCCAATTTGAACAAGATTTCATCAGACTATCCAGAATAATTAATTTTGCAGGATTTTTACACACAAAACAAGCTGTGGAATGTTGCTGCTTATTGGCATCACAAGATTCAAAAGAGCAAAAACACTTTTAAGGAAATTGGAGGTATGTAATGATAAAAAATGTATACATACTGTAATAATGTTCAGTAGCTCACTGAACATCTTGTAAGGAATATTTTAGAAAATTTGAAGCATTTACTTCTTTTTGAGGGTATCAATGAATAAAGTCATCCAGGATAGAAATTCTGTATCTGTGTCAATCGCGCGTTTCAATTTCTAATTTGATTGGAATACTCCCAACAGTATCTTGATTCTTGACATAGTTATATATGGTATATGTTTTCTGTCCTTTGGTCGGGTTTTTGTCTATTTGACACATTTCTCATTTCCTTTCTCAGTTTTAATTATTTAAGAGAAAAATCTTGTAAACGTTGCGATGTCTGGTTATGAATTAAAAAGAATAACATGATTTTTGAAAACCTTATGACGTAGACTAAAATGAAGATGACAAATATTTGATAGGTTTACAGCAGTTCCTTAATGGATTCCAGCTACTTCTTGTCTTTTACCTATAGAGTTCTAGTCATAATGATGGATGAACCACATCAGATTTGTAATTATTTGAGAAAAAAACTTTTAGTGAATCCATATTATAGAAACAAAAAGAATATTTCCATGTCATATTGTCTCTGGTTGAAGGTTATGTCATTTTGTCTCTGGTTGAAGGTTATACCATTTGCTATCATAACACATCTTATTAAAAGAGAAATTAAAATAATGTTATAAAATACAAATGTACCTTGGAATCATTTTTTAACCCCCGAGGGTGACTGGGGAATAGAAATATTGTCACTTTGTCTTCTCCCGACCGGCAGTAAAACGCTTGTTCTCGTCCTGAATATGCATGAAATATTTGCCACTGGACGTTAAGCAACCAACAATCCATCAATCAATGGAATCATTTTAATGTGTCATCATTTAACCTTAGTCTAAATGTAACTATATTGATAGAGTGCTATTGTATATGTGTTATAGGTGTATTTAGCCACCCCTCCTCCCACTACCGTTAATTCATGCAGATAGTTTTAGAATATTAGAAAATATTACATAAGGTTTATTTCATTTTTTGTCTCTATTCGGAAGTATATGCCCCTTAGGTAAAATGATGTCAACATCAAAATGACAGACAATAGAAGACACATCATTTGTAGATTTTGTTTAAATATCAACAATTTTTTTAATTGATGAAATATCTTGTGCTTGAAAACAAAGTATTTTTTTGTATAGTCTATATTATGGCAAATAAATGGATGAAACCTTGAGACTATGTATCCATTACCATACAAATGTGTGGAATTACTCCAGACCATAGTGGAATAAATTTGGTTACATTTTGATTTACTTTATTCAGTCTACAGCTGAGGACACTGTTACTAAGAAAATTAGTTTTATTAAATCTTCTTAGGATTTTTCTTTTGCTAAATAAGTTCGATGTTACTTTTCTCTTCAGATTATTTTATTTTTATTGTATTTTAGCATTTTGGGTCATTGATCAATCTTAAAAATTGTAAATTGGTTCTTTTGTGTATGGTATGAAATTTGCTTGATAGATTTTGTAAGCCAGACTGTTCTATCATCCACAAAAGACTCTGATCAAAAAGTGAAGAGAGCCAAATAAAGAATAGTCTAGTGGCATTGACAAAACTGTATGACGACCCTTTTACATACATCTTTTTAACATTTTAAGCACACAGATAAAAGTGCTAGAATGTGTCTTTAGCCTTAACCAAAGTAGTTATAGTGACTTCAGTACGTTCAAACATCTCTATTGCTTTAAATGCAAAAACAGGAATACTTTCTAATACTCTTTTTCAGGTTTCAAAAATGTGTCATAACCAAAATGCAAGAAAGAAGTCACCTAATTTTTCTAACCCATTAAGTAAACAGGTCCCACTCATGGAACTGTTGAAAGTGTGAGAATAATAGTGGTGTTATTTTAACAATGATCAATAAAAATGAACAAATGTCCCTGGTGTCTTCTTTTTGTATTGTAGTCTGTTAAATTGGAGTATATCTTTTGAGAACTTTGTGTAAGTTGACCACATATTATTGGAAATGATTTAATCATCAAAGGATTTGTTATGTCATATATGGAATAGATATTAACCCAAATATTTCTATGTGAGTGGATTTAAAAAAAACTGTTGTCTAAAAGTAAAAATATTTATCAGAAATCCAGTTCTTAAGTTTTTCTGTGTGTTTAGTTAATAGAATTACTTACCTTTGATAACTGTTAACACCACTGGGTCGATGCCACTGCCGGTGGGCGTTTCGTCCCTTAGGGAATCACCAGCCCAGTATTCAGAACTTCAGTGTTGACATGAACATCAATTAAATGGTCATTTTTGATAAATTTCAAGGAATTTTGGGTCCTCAATGCTCTTCAACTTTGTACTTGTTTGGCTTTATAACTATTTTGATCTGACCGTCACTGATGAGTCTTATGTAGACGAAAGGCGCGTCTGGCGTATTAAATTATAATCCTGGTACCTTTGATAACTATTTACACCACTAGGTCGATGCCACAGCTGGTGGACGTTTCGTCCCCAATGTTATCAACAGCCACGAAGTAATCACTTCGGTGTTGATATAAATATCAATTATATGGTCGGTTTTATACATTTCCTGTTACAAAATAAAATTGAGAAAGGAAATGGTGAATATGTCAAAGCGACAACCACCCGACCATAGAGCAAACAACAGCCGAAGGCAACCAATGGGTCTTCAATGTAGCGAGAATTCCCGCACCCGTAGGTGTCCTTCAGCTGGCCCCTAAAATATGCATAATAGTACAGTGATAATGGACGTCAAACTAAACTCCGAATTATACACAAGAAACTAAAATTTAAAATCATACAAGACTAACAAAGGCCAGAGGCTCCTGACTTGGGACAGGCGCAAAATTGCGGCGGGGTTAAACATGTTTATGAGATCTCAACCCTCCCCCTATACCTCTAGCCAATGTAGAAAAGTAAAACAATAACAATACGCACATTAAAATTCAGTTCAAGAGAACTTTGAATTCTTCGAAAAACTTCGAAAAGGCTTTTCTTATCAAAGGAAAAGATTACCTCAACCGTATTTGGCACAACGTTTTGGAATTTTGGGTTTTCAATTTTCTTCAACTTTGTACTTGTTTGGCTTTATAATTATTTTGATCTGAGCGTTACTGATGGGTCTTATGTAGACGAAATGCACGTCTGGCATATTAAATTATAATCCTAGTACCTTTGATAACTATTTTCTAATTTCGTTTGTCAACTGCCATGTAGTGCTTTGGTGTTGAAATAGTGTTTTGTTTCAACACGGACAAATGGCATTGACATAACTTTCGTTTTACTGTTATTTAAGATAATTGTCAGTAGACAGAGGTAAACAATAATCTATATTTTGCATGTAGACACTTAAGATGTTAAGTTTTTACTTTAATTAGCAAATCCCTTGTCATATTTTCATGGTTCATTGATTTGTTTTGTAATTCCCCCTATATTCTCTGTATATGGTTGGTTCCACACATTTAACTTGAGTTCAATAATCAGGCCTAGACAGATTTTCACGGCTTAAGTGATATGTAATTGAAAAGGATCTTGAACTCTAATAAAATAATCAAGTGGAAGTAATTAACCAGGAATGTTAATGTTTTTAATTTATAAGACACTATAAGGAGAAACCTGTGTATTTCATATATGACACTATAAGAAGATAGCTCTGTATTTTATATTTGACACTATTTATAGGAGATAACTTTGTATTTTGTATATGACACTATGAGGATATACCTTTGTATTTAATATTTGACACTATTAGGAAATAACTTTGTATTAATTTTTAGTAATTACACTATGAGGAGATAACTTTGTATTTTGTTTACACTATGAGGAGATAACTTTGTATTTTAGTTATATGACACTATTAGGAGATAACTCTGTATTTTAGTAATTACACTATGAGGAGATAACGCTGTATTTTAGTTATATGACACTATTAGGAGATAACTCTGTATTTTAGTTACATGAAATAATGAGGAGACAACTCTGTATTTTAGTAATAACACACAGGAGATAACTCTGTATTTTAGTGATATGAAATAATGAGGAGATAACTCTGTATTTTATATATGACACTATGAGGAGATAACTTTGATAACTTTGTATTTTATCTATGACACTATTAGGAAATAACTCTGTATTTTAGTAATTACACTATGAGGAGATAACTTTGTATTTTAGTTATATGACACTATTAGAAGATAACTCTGTATTGTAGTTACATGAAATAATGAGGAGACAACTCTGTATTTTAGTAATAACACTATGAGGAGATAACTCTGTATTTTAGTTATATGAAATAATGAGGAGATAACTCTGTATTTTATATATGACACTATGAGGAGATAACTTTGATAACTTTGTATTTTATATATGACACTATTAGGAGATAACTCTATATTTTAGTAATTACACTACGAGGAGATAACTTTGTATATTAGTTATATGACACTATTAGGAGATAACTCTGTATTTTAGTAATTACACTATGAGGAGATAACTCTGTATTTTAGTTATATGACACTATTAGAAGATAACTCTGTATTTTAGTAATTACACTTTGAGGAGATAACTCTGTATTTTTGTTATATGACACTTTTAGGAGATAACTCTGTATTTTAGTTATATGAAATAATGAGGAGACAACTCTGCATTTTAGGTATATGAAATAATGAGGATATAACTCTGTATTTTATATATGACACTATGAGGAGATAACTCTGTATTTTATATATGACACTATTAGGAGATAACTTTGATAACTTTGTATTTTATCTATGACACTATTAGGAAATAACTCTGTATTTTAGTAATTACACTATGAGGAGATAACTTTGTATTTTAGTTATATGACACTATTAGGAGATAACTCTGTATTTAAGTAATTACACTATGAGGAGATAACTCTGTATTTTAGTTATATGACACTATTAGAAGATAACTTTGTATTGTAGTTACATGAAATAATGAGGAGACAACTCTGTATTTTAGTAAAACACTATGAGGAGATAACTCTGTATTTTAGTTATATGAAATAATGAGGAGATAACTCTGTATTTTATATATGACACTATGAGGAGATAACTTTGATAACTTTGTAATTTATATATGACATTATTAGGAGATAACTCTGTATTTTAGTAATTACACTATGAGGAGATAACTTTGTATTTTAGTTATATGACACTATTAGGAGATAACTCTGTATTTTAGTAATTACACTATGAGGAGATAACTCTGTATTTTTGTTATATGACACTATTAGGAGATAACTGTATATTTTAGTTATATGAAATAATGAGGAGACAACTCTGCATTTTAGGTATATGAAATAATGAGGAGATAACTCTGTATTTTATATATGGCACTATGAGGAGAAAACTTCGATAACTTTGTATTTTATAGATGACACTATGAGTATAGAACTCTGTATTTTAGTGATATGACACAATTAGAAGATAACTCTGTATTTTAGTAATGACATTATGATGAGATAACCGTTGTTATGAGGTGAAGTTTTAGTATTGTTTATAATGAATTCATTATTCTTGATTTGTGAAAGCTTCTTAAGTAGATCTGAAGAAATTATGTATAAAGTGTTGTCAGTCTCCAACTGAAGGTCAGTGGTTCTCTACAGGCACTCAAGCTTTCTCTCTCAGTAAACATTTATCACTACAAATAGCACAGAAAGCTGAAATTGGCATTGACCTATGATAGATATTACAGGTACTAGGCTAATAATTCAATACGCCAGACGCTCGTTTAGCCTACATTTACTCACCAGCGAAGCTCATATCAAAATAGTTAGAAAGCCAAACAAGTACAAAATTCAAAAAGGTTGTGCCAAATATGGCTAAGGTTATCTATGCTTGGTATAATATGACCTATAAGTGTTAACTTTTAAATAAATTATTACTTTGATAGGGAGTTTTCCCGTTGGGACCCATAACCCATCTTATTATTTCTATTAAACACCAACCAATACATAAAATAAGTAATATTCATTTTAAGAGGATAATCTCATTTTGCTCATTCTAATTTAGGTTATAATTGATAAAAAAAAACCAAGAAGTTTCACATAATATACAGTGTCTAATCATTCATCTGAAATATTGATATACAAACTGTTCCCAGTTGAATAAAGCATCTGTTTAAACCCATTAATCCTTGATTAAAAAATTTTGGCATTAAGTTTCATACAATTTCCGAAAACAATTTTCAATTTTGTAAATATAATTTTGAAGGTTATCATTTAACTCTTGTTCATTATAACACTTGATAACTTTGAATTAAATCATCTGCATATAAATCTATCAATGATATTTTAATGTTTGGTTAGTGGTAAATTAGTCCATTTCTTGTTTTATATATATATATATATATATATATTTCACTTATTTGGATATAATATGTTTGTCTCTTAATTGATTTAGGTTATTTAACCCTATGTTACATTATACTTCTGTAATTATTAAAATAGGCAAATAACATTAGTATCCTTGTAAAGTTTTGTTCATACTACAAAAAACTGTTGTTCATCTAGGTGATGCATGAGGTTAATTGTTCAAGGATCCTTATATTCACACTTTGTATTCTTGTAATAAATTATCCGACATTCGCAATGAGTTTCGGTGCAATTAAGTTACTATGTATAAACCAATCACTTTAAGTGCTTTTCTTAGTTCCTAAGCTTATGAATATTTCCGTTTCTCTTACTGTCTTTCTATACGGAATTATTATTGGACTGTAGTTTCATATTTATTCGTCATCATTACAAATATAACATCATACAAAAATACATAATTAAAATGTAATTTGAAAACAAGCAGTACATAAAAGAGAGACGAAAGATACCAGAGGGACAGTCAAACTCATAGATAGAAAATAAACTGACAACGCCATGGCTAAAAATAAAAAGACAAAGAAACAAATATTAGTACAGAAGAAACAACATAGAAAACTAAAAACTAAGCAACACGAACCCCACCAAAAAATATGGGTATCTCAGGTGCTCCGGAAGGGTAAGCATATCCTGCTCCATATTTGGCACTTACATTACTCTGTTTCTATGAAATACCAACTCCAATTAACTATTACATAAATATAGCACGCTATGTAACAATGATATTGAACTAGAATGAATAAGTTACAACATATCAAAGAAAGTGAGGGAAAATATAACTTGAAATTAATGAAAATAATAAAAATATGACAAAGAAGAAAAGAATTAAATTGTTTTACTAACTTATTTCACAATTTGATAGACAAAGGATTGAAAAAAAATGGAGTAGTGGTTTGTTCTTTTACCGATTTCGAAATAATTTAAGTCTTACATGTGAAATGGTTCTGCAAATTTACTTTTTGATTTGGTAACAAGTTTTGTAAATAATCCGGAGTTTTCTTATTCACAATTTTATAAAACATAGTGAGCTTGTGTTTTTCCTTTCTTTCTGAGAGGGTTTCCCAACCGGTTTCCGCCTAAAGTATCTGTATCTAATTTAATTTGTTCCTACCAGTTACAATTATCATTACTTTAATTCGAACATTTTCTACTTTATTAATCAAACATTGTGTTTGATTATCTCAAATGACATTCCCGTAGTCTAGAATTGGTTGAATATATGAAAAAGACACTTTTTCTAAAGTGAACCCATTGAGTATAAACGACCTTCCCATGGATATTTATTCTATTCTATGCTCGTTTAATTATATATTCATTGTGATTATTCTCATAACCCATTATTTGAAAACAAATAATACCTAAGACTTTATGAGTATCAACCTCTTAAAGATCATTGTCATTCAATGTTAAAAACAGATGACTAAGATTAATTGAAATAACTAGGGTTTTGTTTTTTGTGAAATAAAGTTAACAGGACCACAGAGGACCACATATGAATCTTGTTCAGATCTCTATTCAGAATCTGAGCAGGGGTTGCTACTGTAATATGGATAATTGTGTCATCTGCAATATATTTGATATTTGCTTTAATATCAGTTACAATTTCGTTGTTAAGATTTTAACGACGAAAGACATACAATTGAGCCCTGTGGTACAGCTGCATTTATCTGTCTCCATGTTGGATTGCATCTATTTAAGACTGTAAGGGTACACTTATAAAGCGTAAGTGATTTTTAGATATGCTATTAGTTCATCTGGCCCAAAGGTATCTTTATAAACTATTGCAAGTCCTCATTACCCTGTTTTATCATGATGTCAATTTCAGTGGAATTGCAAGGCCAATTTGAACGAGATTGGGCATGTATACTCAATTGAATAAAAATCAGAGCTCCAATGATAAATTCTGGAATCCGATAAGTCAGTTAAAAGAATTATTTTCCTTTGAAAACTTAAGGTCTAACCTTATATAATTCATTGGATGTTTATAAACTTTTTGTTCGTTCTCATATATAATGACAATGATACCTTATAGATTACATTGAATCATATGGGCAATAACATTTTCAGTTTTATCTTCTGTCACCATGTGACCAATAGTCCACACTTTTTAGTTATAATGTGATCAAAGGTCCATTTTAGTTATTGTCATCAACACAACAGAATAAATAGGTATTGGTGGTCCTACTTTCTTGACTTAATATTTTGATAACGTTAGCAAACCAGTGATAGAATAGTCCGACTTGTGTCCTCTATTCAATAATCCTGCATCCATATTTTTTGATTGTTTAGTTGTACCAATAGTTAAATGTACTGCTATCAGACTAAACAGACATATTGAGTGATTTTAAAGATTTTTATAACCACAACAAGCTGTGGAATGTGGCTGTTAATTGCCATCATAAGAATTCAAGTAGAAAAAAAATTTGGAGGTATGCAATGCACAACTTAAAGATACACATTTTATACGTTAAAAGCAAATAATGTTCATTAGCTCATTGAAAATCTTTCAAGGAAAATTTTTGAACATTTGAAGGATTTATTTCTTTTTGAGGGTGTTAATAATAAACTCATCATATATATCAGGATTAAAGTTTTGTATTTGCGCCAGCCGCGTTTTTCAATTTTTAAATCGATTGAGATACTCCCAACAGGATCTTGATTCTTGACGATAGTTATATATGGTATATGTTTTCTGTCCTTAGGTCGGGTTGTTGTCTCTGTGACACATTCTCCAATTCCGTTGTCAATTTTAATTATTTTAGGGGAAAACATCTTGAAAACATTGAGATGTCTGGTTATGAATTAGACAGAATAACAGGATTCTTGAATATCTTATGACGTAGAGTGAAATAAACATCATTGACACTCACACCACATTTTCCTATATCTATGACAAATATTAGACAAGTTTACAGCAGTTTCTTAATGGATTCCAGCTACTTCTTGTTTTTTACCTATAGAGTTATAGTCATAATGATGTGTGAACCACATCAGATTTGTAATTATTTGAGAAAAATACTTTTAGTGAATCCATATTATAGAAACAAAAAGAATATTTCTATGTCATTTTGTCTCTGGTTGAAGGTTATGTCATTTGCTATCATAACACATCTTATTTAAAGAGAGATTAAAATAATGTTAAAAAATACAAATGTACCTTGGAATCATTTTAATGTGTCATCATTTAACTTTAGTCTTAATGTAACTATATTGAGAGTGTGCTATTGTATATGTGTTATGTCTGGTTATGTAAATGTATTTCAGTTGTTTCCTGTAATTAGTTAATACTTCAGCTTTATCATGTACATCTTTTGAATATTCATTTTATTAAATTTACTGTTTGCAAAAGTATAAACTACTCTAAATTATAGGGATTTTCTGGTAACTTAACAGAAAACCCTTGCCGTTTTTGGCACAACCTTTTTGATCTTTTGGTCCTCGATGCTGTTCAACTTTGTACTCGTTTCGGCTTTCAAACTTTTGTATCTGTGCGTCACACATAGGTCTTGTGTGGACAAAATACACTTCTGGCGTATTAAAATTTTGAACTTGTTGCCTTTTGTTGGCTGTTGTTCGTGTGATTCTTTGTCAATTGTGTTCTCCAATTTATTTATATTGTAGTCCTGTGTTGTCATTTTGATGTTATATTTCACATGGCCATAAAAGTGCGAGGTTTGGCATGCCACAAAACCAGGTTCAACCCACCATTTTTGCCTTTAAAAATGCCCTGTACCAAGTCAGGAATATGGTCATTGTTATATTATAGTTCGTTTCTGTGTGTATTACATTATAACGTTGTGTCGTTTGTTTTCTCTTATTTTTTAGTGTAAATTCACATTGCGATAAGACGTGTCACGGTACTTGTCTATCCCAAATTCATGTATTTGGTTTTGATGTTATATATATATGTTATATTTGTTATTTTCGTGGGATTTTGTCTATATGTGTTACATTTTAGTGTTATGTCGTTGTTCTCCTCTTATATTTAATGCGTTTCCCTCGGTTTTAGTTTGTAATCCCGATTTTGTTTTTTGCCCATGGATTTATGAGTTTTGAACAGCGGTATACTACTGTTGCCTTTATTTATAGGTGTATTTAGCCAGGCACCCCCACACTACCGTTTATTCATGCAGATAGTTTTTCGCTGGTAACAAAGAGAAACAAGAAATGTAAAAGAGATGCATTTCACAACTCTCTTAATTTGAATAGTTGTCAGTTACAACAATTGTATTTAAAATGGCGCTTTAAAACCTGAAAATTATCGAAAAGACTCACTTGAAATTCTGAAAAAGGCGATGAAAGTTAGGAACACTGTGCCTAACTCGGGTTGTTGTCTCTTTGGCACATTCCCCATTTCCATTCTCCCATTTTATTTACGGAGAATTGGGTAGATTTCCTCTTGAAATAAAAGAGAAAACGAGAATGATTATATATTGGTGTCAAATTGTGAATAATGAATCAAAGCTATGTAGTTTATTACATAGACTGATGCTTGGTTTAAAGCCTAAATCTAAATACACCTTTAAATGGGTAAATTATATTGAAGCAATATTAAATAGAACTGGCATTGTTTAACTTTTTGCCAATCAAACGGGCTACATTATGATGTGATAAAATGTACTGAATTGAATTTTTTTTAGACAGTTTGTACAACAGTAGTTTAGTGTTATTGACAACTCATCACGAGGACAATTTAACTCGATATTTAAAAAGATTTTACTTTAAAAACATATCTTCTAAAACTTCCTGAATATTGCAGGCTTTTGATCACACACTTTAGGTGTTTAAATCTGCGTATGCCTATTAAAACTGGCAGATGGCAAAATATGCCGAGGCATGATAGATTATGTACTTTGTGTAGGGGTAATATTGGCGATGAATTTCATTTGTTTTTTAAATAAATAAATTTGGTGCATTTACTGTCTTCTGATTGGTTAAAAGTATTAGTTTTATTTTCAATGTTGTCAATTTGTATGGCGACACGCCCACTCTGACGTTGTGTATTCATACGCCAACATGTGTGTACGTACGTTGTTATTGGTAATATAAATAATTTAAAAAGTTTTTGATAAAAAATATTTATAATGAATGGCAATCATTTATTTTGAATTTATTGACCCATAAAATTAATTTTTGACTCTTCACATTTTACATAAAGGCAACAGTAGTATACCGATGTTCAAACTCATAAATCCATGGACAAAAAACAAAATCGGGGTACAAAACTAAAACTGAGGCATTATTCAATGGGAAGAGTCAGAAATTAATTTTATGGTTCAATAAATTCAAAATAAATAATAGCCATTCATTAAATGCAATTATCAAAATATGTTTGTATTAAAGATAAAGTTTCTACCAATCTACTACACAGTGAATCCTAGTTAAAAATGGAAGGTCTTCTTTCATCATGTAATGTACAACCATTTATACGACTTTCTGTATTTTTCAAAAGCATTCCAAGTACAAAATTCAAAAAGGTTGTGCCAAATACGGCTAAGGTTATCTATGCTTGGTATAATATGACTTATAAGTGGTAACTTTTAAATAAATTATTACTTGGATAGGGAGTTGTCCCGTTGGCACCCATAACCCATCTTATTATTTCTATTAAACGACAATCAATAAATAAAATAAGTAATATTCATTTTAAGAGGATAATCCCATTTTGCTCATTCTAATTTAGGTTATAATTGATAAAAAAAAAACAAGAAGTTTCACCTAATATACAGTGTCTAATCATTCATCTGAAATATTGATATCCAAACCCATTAATCCTTGATTTAAAAATTTTGGCATTTAGTTTCATACAATTTCCGAAAACAGTTTTCAATTTTGTAAATATCATTTTGAAGGTTATCATTTAACTCTTGTTCATTATAACATTCAAACTTTGAATTAAATCATCTGCATATAAATCAATCAATGATATTTTTATGTTTGGTTAGTGGTAAATTAGTCCATTTCTTGTTTTATATATATATATTTCACTTATTTGGATATAGTTTGTTTGTCTCTTAATTGATTCAGGTCATTTGACCCTATGTTACATGATACTTCTGTAATTATTAAAATAGGCAAATAACATTAGTATCCTTGTAAAGTTTTGTTCATACTACAAAAAACTGTTGTTCATCTAGGTGGTGCATGAGGTTAATTGTTCAATAATCCTTATATTAACACTTTGTATTCTTGTAATAAATTATCTGGCATTCGCAATGAGTTTCGGTGCAATTAAGTTATTATGTATAGACCAATCACTTTAAGTGCTTTTCTTATGAAGATTTCCATTTCTCTTACTGTCTTTCTATAGGGAATTATTATTGGACTGTAGTTTCAACATATTTATTCGTCATCATTACAAATATAACATCATACAAAAATACATAATTAAAATATGATTTGAAAACAAGCAGTACATAGAAGAGAGACGAAAGATACCAATGGAGAGTCAAACTCATAGATAGAAAATAAACTGACAACGCCATGGCTAAAAATAAAAAGACAAAGAAACAAACAATAGTACAGAAGACACAACATAGAAAACTAAAAAATAAGCAACACGAACCCCACCAAAAAATAGGGGTATCTCAGATGCTCCGGAAGGGTAAGCAGATCCTGCTCCACATTTGGCGCCCGTCGTGTTGCTTATGTTATTACAAATCCGGTAAATAGTCGAATTCGGTAGGTACCATTCTAATATATAGCTTACATTTCTCTATTTCCATGAAATACCAACTCTAATTAACTATTACATAAATATAGCACGCTATGTAACAATTATATTGAACTAGAATGAATAAGTTACAACATATCAAAGAAAGGGAAAATATAACTTGAAATTAATGAAAATAATAAAAATATAACAAAGAAGAAAAGAATTAATCTGTTTTACTAACTTATTGCACAATTTGATAGACGAAGTAATGAAAAAAATGGAGTAGTGGTTTGTTCTTGTACCGTTTTCGAAATAATTTAAGTCTTACATGTGAAATGGTTCTGC
>CM034355.1:107230759-107287086 GCA_019925275.1 Mytilus edulis | reverse complement strand
TGCATATTTGTTTTTCGTTCATTTATTGTATATAAATTAGGGCGTTAGTTTTCTCGTTTGAATTATTTTACATTTGTCAATTTGGGGCTTTTTTATCTGACAATGCGGTATGGGATTTGCTTATTGTTGAAGGGCATACGGTGACCTATAGTTGTTAGTTTCTGTGTTATCTTGATCTCTTGTGAAGAGTTGTCTTGTTGGCTATCATACTACATCAACTTTGTAATTGTCTGGCTTTATAAATATTTTGATATGAGCGTCACTGATGAGTCTTAAGTAGACGAAACGCGCGTCTGGCGTACTAAATTATAATCCTGGTACCTTTGATAACTATTTACACCACTGGGTCGATGCCACTTCTGGTGGACGTTTCATCCCCGAGGGTTTCACCAGCCAAGTAGTCAACACTTCAGTGTTGACATGAATATCAATAATGTGGTCAGTTTTATAAATGTCCTGTTTACAAAACTTTGAATTTTACGAAAAACTAAGGATTTTCTTATCCCAGGCATAGATTACCTTAGCCGTATTTGGCACAACTTTTTTGAATTTGGGATCCTCAATGCTCTTCAACTTTGTACCTGTTTGACTTTATAAATATTTTGATATGAGCGTCACTGATGAGTCTTAAGTAGACGAAACGCGCGTCCGGCGTACTAAATTATAATCCTGGTACCTTTGATAACTATTTACACCACTGGGTCGATGCCACTTCTGGTGGACGTTTCATCCCCGAGGGTTTCACCAGCCAAGTAGTCAACACTTCAGTGTTGACATGAATATCAATAATGTGGTCAGTTTTATAAATGTCCTGTTTACAAAACTTTGAATTTTACGAAAAACTAAGGATTTTCTTATCCCAGGCATAGATTACCTTAGCCGTATTTGGCACAACTTTTTTGAATTTGGGATCCTCAATGCTCTTCAACTTTGTACCTGTTTGGCTTTATAAATATTTTGATATGAGCGTCACTGATGAGTCTTAAGTAGACGAAACGCGCGCCTGGCGTACTAAATTATAATCCTGGTACCTTTGATTACTATTTACACCACTTGGTCGATGCCACTTCTGATGGACGTTTCGTCTCCAAGGGTATCACCAGCCCAGTAGTCAACACTTCGACACTTCGGTGTTGACATGAATATCAATAATGTGGTCATTTTTGTTTTTATAAATTTCCTGTTTACAAAACTCCGAATTTTTTGAAAAACTAAGGATTTTCTTATCCCAGGCATAGATTACCTTTGCCGTATTTGGCACAACTTTTGGAATTTTGGGTCCTAAATGCTCTTCAACTTTGTACCTGTTTGACTTTATAAATATTTTGATATGAGCGTCACTGATGAGTCTTAAGTAGACGAAACGCGCGTCTGACGTACTAAATTATAATCCTGGTACCTTTGATAATTATTGTTATATTTCGTAAGTTTGTATTGATGTCCTCTGGGATTATAAACGACCTAAACAAGAATGTCAAACCAGCAAGGTGGTTATTTTAAATACATATTGAGCAGGAAACGCAATTTCGTTATTTTTTTGCCCGCTGAAAGTAAAAGAGTAAGATTTAATTGAACCTTGTAAGGATGATGATTGTGAAGTATTATTCAAGGGTTCAAACTCGTATGCTGCCTCGATGAAAACTATGTCATTTGAATGTCAAACATGGAAATTTACATCTTCTACTGCATGGCAATGTTTTCCACCTTGACAGAAATCATGCATGCAAAATTTGAGAAAAATAACAACCCGATGGAAAGTTACTGAAATTATAGACAGTTTAATTTGTAACCCGAATTTTTTTTTTCACTCAATCGATTTGTGACTTTCTAACAGCTCTATACTACTGTTGCCTTTATTGCATATTTGACACACTCTTCTATTTTGAGTGACAATATGTTTCATGCATTTTTTTATCTCCAAATTCACAGCTACTGCATTAAATATGATAGCATATGTAAAACCCCTGAATTGAAAATGCTTGCAAATGTAGTCAATGATTTTAATATGTTCACATATTTTCAGTCACTGAATTAAATGTGATTACATTTGTAGCGTCGCTAGGTATAACACAGGAAAATGCAACGAATAACAAATAATGCCATTCGTTATGTAGTTTAAACATTAATCTTACAAACATAATCAAATTGTAATATTTGTAATTTCAACTTCATATCTTTTTAACAGGATAATAATCAATCATCAGTTATAATTAAAAAATAAAAAAGAGGCTATTAAGAGTCGAAATCACTTACCTGATAAAAGTATGCCTTTCTGATAATTATTGTAATAATTAAAAAAAGAGGGACGAAAGATACCAGAGGGACAGTCAAACTCATTAATCGAAAATAATCTGATAACCCCTGGCTAAAAATGAAAGAAGACAAACAGACAAACAATAGAACACATGACACAACATAGAAAACTAAAGAATAAGCAACACGAACCCAACCAAAAACTAGGGGTGATCTCAGGTGTCCCGGAAGGGTAAGCAGATCCTGCTCCACATGTGAAACCCGTCGTGTTGCTTATGTTATAACAAATCCGGTAACTAGTCTTTGTTTGTAGATCTTGTATTGAAAATCATATGTATAGTTTATAATTATGTTTTTTAAGTTTCCGAGATGCTTATTTTTTTTGGTTTTTGACAAATGTTAATCTAGAGGTGCATTTGGTTTTTTTTTTTATATTTTTACAATTTACGAAAAAGTTAAAAAGTTCGTAACTTTTAAACTGCCAGAGTACTTTTGAATTGAAATAGATAACAATTTAGTAATATACTTTAGAAAGGTGAACAAAATTATGTTCATAAATCTCATACACAATACATAACTAAACAAGATAAATTAGATTAATTTTAGATATTATATCTTTAATCATATTTTAGTTTGTAGCTTTAGTTCATTTTAAAATTTTAATAGCACATGGTTGTTTTCTCCTCAAATGAATGCAAATTTGATTGATAAGGTTAAATGATATAAATAAATTTACATCGTGACATTTCAAACGTCTAATTCAAAATTATTCCATTGGCTGCAAATATTTGAAATTTGATCACAGCTTTATCAATCTAAAAAAAAATTAACACAAATGCAACATTAAACGTATACACCCAATTCAGGTAAAATAATTAATTCATAATTGTCTGTACTATTTATAAAGTTTGGTCTGCAAGCACTTTTATGTCTATTAATGAATGTCTTAAGTCCAGAAGGTAATGTCTCAGCCATATTCATGACAATTACACATGACTGTAAAAGAAGTATAGACCTACTTTACAAAACAACATATAAGTATTATCAATAAAACATTTACACTTTGCCATCAGCGTTTACTGCATTTTTCTATATTACAGGGTTATTGAACCAGATCTAGCTAATAGAAAATAATCGTTCTTTACTTTTAATAGTATTGTGTAGCGTAAAGTATTGCCAAGGATTTTTATTTTTCTAAGAAAAAAAGCTTGAGACAGAAATTGATATTATCATACGGACAATATTGACAAGTTATTGTGAGTAATGTCATTTGGTTTATGGTGGAGAATTGTATCATTGGCAATTAAAACACATCTCCTTATCTTTATAACATTTTTATTTTCAAACTACAATTACTATCTCATTGACAACTACTAAACCTCTTCTTTTATCATAACGAACAGAGAATAATGTACAGTTATGTCTCTGATAATATTTGCAGGGAATATATTGCTTTACACCAAGTAGTGTTCATTTAGACAAAGAAAAAACTTTTTCATAATGCATTACAAAAGAAAAAAGTTGAGTTTTTTTGTTTAATTACAAAACGCATTGTTTGAATACATAATTAAATGGAATCACATGAAAAATTCCATACAATATCAATAAAAGGTGTCGTGGGCCAAAGGTCAAGGAGATTGCAACAGAATGACAGAAAAAAACCACCTGTAGCAGTCAGCTTGTGCTAAATATATGTTTATGTGTTAGTTACATATACAATGTAACCTGCCTTATCCAGCATCTGAGTATTCTAACATCCTGCTTTAACCGACACATTTGCATGGTCCCAAATATGCCTATACTTGCAGAAAAAACCTGAGTATTCCGACACTCTGCTTAATCTAGCATTTTCTAGTGTTCCAGTGTGACGGATAAAACAGGTTACACTGTACCGCTGTTTATGGTCTGTCAGGTCAGGGTGACATTTCCAACTATGACAATAGAGTTGATTTAATTTGCTTTATAAAATTTATTAAATATTAAGATAAATTGTAATACTCCGATTTATAAAATCCTTATACCATAACTTTTATTACTTTGTTATAATCCTTGACATCAATGACGTCTTTCTAAGAATTAATAAATAACACAAATTTCACATATTAATGTTACCACTATTATTGATCAGTTGGAATATCATTATTCATCACACTGATAACACAAGTGGGGAATTAACTGTTGTTTAAAGTTACGATGGATATCATGTGTCATCAAAATAATAAAAAAACAATTACCTTAGTGCAAATCAAAGTAATATTACAAGGAGCAATGCCATTTATATGTAAATGCAGATGAAACCTTAAATTCAACAAAAAAACCCATGCCCTATTGTTTATTATTACCGACAGAAAAGCCGAACTAGTGATTCACAAATAAAAAATTCCTGAAAACTGATAAACAGGAAATAAGCCTTATCGGTGACATTTAGTTGTTAAGTAGCTTCTTTTATTACCATTTACTTCTTTTCAACGTTTTGCTATAAAGGTTAATTATGGTCAGTGAGCTTTCCTTTTTACTTGTAGTCTTTTCACTAGCGTATAACTCTAACATCTGGTGACATCTCTGTGAAACCTACAATCAAAACAAATTAATGAGCCACAATATATCTCTAGGCTATCATCAAGCCAAACAGATGTATAACATACAAACGATTGTTAATAAAAAAACTATGCTAGCAGATGTTTCCTTTATACCAAAATACTAGAAAGTGAACACTTGAATGATGGTATTGTATCGAAACCTTTTTCACCCAAGAAATGTACTTTTAAGTACATTTGTCATGGATTATCTGATTAGCCTCATGTTTGTCATGCTGGTTTGATAATTTAACATAACCTTATTAAAAGTATTTTTTTTAACTTTCCATAACTGGTTTGCTGATAAATATAATAAATCTAAATGGTCGTGGATTACTTCAAAAGATTTGCACTTTACAGTAATTCACATCATATCAGCAAATGATGCTTTTAATTCAAAGAAGAGCAGTTGGTAGTTTTTTCTTTGCCTCTAATAATACCTTAAAAATTCTAACCACCTTTAAAAAGCATGTTTTCAAGGTGACTTTAACTCAAACTGAGATATTTGTTAGCAACGTTCAAAATCATACAACATTTCTAATTGTAACCCAATTTATTTGCTTGGCGAGCTTAAATTGGTTCATGCCTCTATCCAACCATTTTCATCCTGATAAAAATATGGCATATTGATTATTATTGTTATAACTAATATGGTTGTAGATATTGTAAGGCGGCATACAAAGTTCATGACGATAGACAGACAGACACATGAGAGTTGCCATGTGATGGCAAAAGATCAATATGCCTATTAGGCCAGGTAAGGTAGAAGGTGTATTGCACGAGTGACAAATGCTTTTTTTTAACACTTTGCTTAAAAGTAAAAATGTTTCTGACATTTCTTTAAAACTGCTTAAGTACTTTTGAATTGGTAAAGATGACAAAATTTATAAGAATGCTATAGAAAGGTTAACAAAATCTCATACATATACATAACTAAACAAGATAAATTAGATTCATATAAGATATAAATATCTTTAATCATATTTTAGTTTGTAACTTAAGCTCATTTTAACATTATAATAGCATATATTTTTTTCAAATGCATGAAAATTAGATTGATGAGGTTAAATGATATAAATAAATTTACATCGTGACAATTCAAACTTCTAATTCAAAATTATTCCATCGGCTGTAAGTAATAAAAATTTGATCACAGCTTTATTAATCTCTATATATGTACACACAAATGCAACATTAAACTTATACACCAAATTCATGTAAAATAATTGTTTCATTTCGTCTGTACTATTCATAAAGTTTGGTCTGCGAGCATTTCTCTGCCTATTAATGAATATCTTAACTCAAGAAAGCAATGTCTCAGCCATATTCATGATAAGAACACATGACTGTAAAAGGAGTATAGACCTACTATTATATAAAAACAACATATAAATATTAACAATAAAAACATTTACACTTTGCCATCAGCGTTTACTGCATTGTTATATATATATATTTCAGGGTTATTGAACCAGATCTAGCTAATAGAAACTAATCGTTCTTTATTTTTAATAGTCTCGTGAAGCGTTAAGTATTGCCAAGGATTTTTATTTTTCTAAGAAAAAATCTTGAGACAGAAATTGATATTTTCACACTGACAATATTGACAAGTTATTGTGGGTTAACTATGTCAATTGGTTTTTGGTAGAAAGTTGTATCATTGGCAATTAAAACACATCTTCTAATTTCAATAAAAATTTTATTTTCAAACTTCCATTTCTGTCTCATTGACATCTATTAATCCTCTTCTTTAATCATAACAACCAGGGATTAATTTGCCGTTATGTATTTGGATATATTCTTCAGGGAATATGTTGCTATACACTTAGCGTTGTTCATTTAGACATAAAAAAAATCATAATGCATCACAAAAGTATGTTTGATAACACATAACACTTATCATTATTAAATCAAATTTGAACCAAGAAGTACAGAATTTCATTTTGTTTCAATTGTGAAAAAAATATTTGTATGCATTTAAATAGAAATCACATGAAAAATTCCTTGCACTACCAATGAAAAGTGATGTGGGTAAAAGGTCAAGGAGGTTACAACATAATGAGTATTGTAATATCCTGCTTGAACCGAAACATTTTCATGGTCCCAAAATATACCTATCCTTGCAGTAAAACCCGAGTATTCCGACACCCTGCTTAATCAAACATTTTTTTCTGGTCCCACAGTGTGACGCATAGTACAGGTTACACTGTATTGCTATTTATGGCATGTCAGGTAAGGATGACATATTTACCCATGACAAAAGTGTTGATTTAATATTTATATTAAAAAAATTTATTAAGATAAATTGTAATACCCGGATTGAAGAAATCCTTATATCTTAACTATTATTACTTTTTCAAAATCCTTGACATCCATGAATTCTCTCAAAGAATTAATTAATATCACAGATTAAACTAATCAATGTCACCCACATTATTGACCAGTTGGAAAAAAGTATTCATCATGTTGATAACACAAGTGGAGAATAATGTGTTGTGTAAAGTCACCAAGGATATCTTTTGCCATGAAAAAAACATCAGACAGAAACTGAAAAAATAATCTCAGTCCTAATCAAGGTAATATTACAAGGAGCAATGTCATTTACATTTAAATACAGATGAAATCTTAAATTCAACAAACACCTATGCTTACTTGGAGTTTCTTCACTAACGTATATCTATAATAGCTGATGACATATCTGTTAAACCTACAATCAAAACAAATTAATGAGCCACAATATCTCTCTAGGCTGTCATCAAGCTATACAGATGTATAACATACAAACGATTGTTAAAAAAAAATCATGCCTACAGATGTATCCTTTATAACAAAATACTAGAAAGTGAACACTTGAATGATGGTATTGTATTTAAACCTATTTCAACAAGGAAATGTACTTATAAGCTCTTTTGTCATGATTTATCTGGTAGCTTCCTGTTTGTCATATAATACAATTCAAAACAATAACTTTGTTTTCAAGCACAATATATTTTAATTATCAAAAAATTATGTATCTTCGATTTTCTGGCATTTTGGTGTTAACAGCATTTTATATAATGGGCCTATACCTTCGAAAAGAAACAAGAAATGAAATAAACCTGATTAAAAGTTTTCAATTTGTTTTTTTCAAGATTTTGTTGAACACTCAATCACAGATACATGTGTAACATGAGGTCATATGTAAACGAAAAACATAAACATGACGAAATAAACATGTTTTATCAGTAATATAGATAAAGCATACCTATTTAACAATAATATACAAATATGTTTTTCAAAATTTTCAGAACATATTGACAATGGTTGTGATAAATACAGCAAGTCGTTTTATACAATTGTTCACTTCACATTGAAAGAAGACTTTCCATTTAAAAAAAAGAATTCTCTGTGTAGTAGCTTGGTAGAAATTTTTCCCTTTTTTTGCATTTAAATAACAAATGAAATTTATCACTTATATTACTCCTTCACAAAATATATATTCTATCATGCCTCGGTATACTTCAACGTTTGCCCTTTTCAATTGTCAGACGCAGATTTGAACAATATTCAGGAACTTTTAGAAGATATGTTTTAAAGTAAAATCTTTTTAAATATCGAGTTAAGTTGTCCTCGTGATGAGTTATCAATATTACTAAACCACTGTTGTACAAACTGTACACAAAGTATTTGTTTTAGTACATTTTATCACAGTGCAATATAGCCCGTTTGATTGGCAAACATTTAACCAATGCCAGTTGTATTTAATATTGCTTCTATATAATTAACCCATTGAAAGGTGTATTTAGATTTAGGCTTTAAACCAAGCATCAGTTTATATAATAAACTACGTTCATTATTTACAATTTGACACCAATTTATAATCATTCTCGTTTTCACATTTATTTTCAGAGGAAACCTACCCAATTCTCCATAATCTACACTTAGGCATTGTGATCTCAACTTTCAGCGCCTTTTTCATAATTTCAAGTTAGTCTCTTTGATTATTTTCAGATTTTTCAAAGCCCCATTTTAAATACATTTGTTGTAACTGACAACTATTCAAATTAAGAGAGTTGTGAAATGTATGTATTTAATCCCGGATCTATTATAAACAGGTTTCACTATATATGTATAAAAATGTTTACTTATCAGGTGGTCTTTCATCACCAAAAAACAATGACAGTTCTTTTAGTGTGGTTGCATATTTTACCATCGGTTCTAATGCTTCTCTCAGCTCTTTTGCATTTGTTGTCTCTCTTTGTTACCAGCGAAAAAATATCTTAATGAATCAACGGTAGTGTGGGGTGCCTGGCTAAATGCAACTATAAAACATATACAATAGCACACTCTCAATACAGTTTCCTTTAGAGTCTGATTAAATGATGACACATTAAAATGATTCTTAGGTACATTTGTACTTATCACATCTATTGTATTTTTAACATTATTTTTATCTCTCTTAAGATAAGATGTGCTATGAAAGCAAATGACAGAACTTCAAACAGAGACAAAATGACATAGAAATATTCTTTTTGTCCTCTATAATATTAAGCATTAAAAGTATTTTTCTCAATAATTACAAATCTGATGTAGTTTACACATCATTATGACTAGAACTCTATACGTAAAAGACAAGAAGAAGCTGGAAATCATTAAGAAACAGCTGTAAACTTGTCTAATATTTGTCATGTTTATTTCAGTCTACCTCATAAGGTATTCAAGAATCCTGTTATTCTGTTTAATTCATAACCAGACATCTCAATGTTTTCAAAATTTTTTCCCCTAAAATAATTAAAATTGACAATGGAAATGGAGAATGTGTCACAGAGACAACAACCCGACCTAAGGACAGAAAACCTATACCATATATAACTATCGTCAAGAATCAAGATACTGTATATTAAAAATTGAAACACGCGTCTGGCGTAAATGCAAAATTTCAACCCTGATATATATGTTGAGTTAATTATTAACACCCTCAAAAAGAAATAAATCCTTCAAATGTTCAAAAATTTTCCTGAAAAGATGTCCAATGAGCTAATGAACATTATTTGCTTGTAACGTATAAAATGTGTATCTTTAAGTTGTGTATTACATACCTCCAATTTCATTTTTTTATACTTGAATTCTTATGGTGCCAATTAATAGCCACATTCCACAGCTTGTTGTGGTAATAAAAATCTTGAAAATTACTCAATATGTTTGTTTAGTCTTATAGCAGTACAATTAACTATTGGTACAACTAAACAATCAAATAATATGGATGCAGGATTATTGAATATTGAACACAAGTCGGACTATTCTATCACAGGTTTGCTAACGTTACCAAAATATTAAGTCAAGAAAGTAGGACCACCAATACCTATTTATTTTGTTGTGTTGATGACAATAACTAAAATGGACCATGATCACATTATAACTAAAAAGTGTGGTCTGTTGGTCACATGGTGACAGAAGATTAAACTGAAAATGTTATTGCCCATATGATTCAATGTAATCTGTATGGTATCATTGTCATTATATATAAGAACGAAATTTATAAACATCCAATGAAGTATATAAAGTTAGACCTTAAGTTTTCAAAGGAAAATAAATTTTTTAACTGACTCATCGGATTCAAGAATTTATCATTGCAGCTCTGTTTTTTTATTCAATTGAGTATACATGCCCAATCTCTTTCAAATTGGCCTTGTAATTCCACTGAAATTGACATCATTATATAAATACATAGTAACAGGGTAATGAGTAATTGCAATAGTTTATAAAGATACCAATTGGCCAGATGAACTAATAACATATCTAAAAATCACTTAGGCTTTATCAATGTACCCTTACAGTCTGAAATGGATGCAATCCAACATGGAGACAGATAAATGCAGCTGTCCCACAGGGCTCAATTGTATGTCTTTCGTCGTTAAAATCTTAACAACGGCATAGTAACTGATATTAAAGCAAATATCAAATATTTTGCAGATTACACAATTATTCATATTACAGTAGACATCCCTGCTCAAATATTGATTAGAGATCTGAACAAGTTTCATATGTGGTCCTCTGTGGTCCTCTTAACTTTAATTCACAAAAAACAAAAACCCTACTTATTTCAATTAATCCTAGTCCTTCGTTTTTAACAATGAATGACAATGATCTTTAAGAGGTTGCTACGCATAAAGACTTAGGTATTATTTTTTCAAATAATGGGTTATGAAATAATCAAAATGAATGTATAGTTAAACGAGCATAGAATGGAATAAATATCCCAAGGAAGGTCGTTTATATTCAAAGGGTTCACTTAAGAAAAGGTGGTTTTTTTTCATATATTCAACAAATTCTACACTACGGGAATGTCATTGTTTTAGATTACTTAATGATTGATTAATAAAGTAGAAAGTGTTCTAATAAAAGTAATGATTATTGTAACTGGTAGGAACAAATTAACTTTGATACAGATACTTTATGAGGAAACAGGTTAGGAAACCCTCTCAGAAAAAAAGGAAAAACACAAGCTCACTATGTTTTATAAAATTGTGAATAAGAAAACTCCGGATTATTTACAAAACTTGGTACCAAATCAAAAAGTAAATTTGCAGAACCATTTCACGTGTAAGACTTATTATTTTAAAAACGGTACAAATACAAACCAGTACTCCAATCTTTTCATTCCTTCGTCTGTCAAATTGTGTAATAAGTTATTAGAACAATTTAATTCTTTTCTTTTTTTGTTATATTTTTCTTCTTTTCATTATTTTCAAGTTATATTTTCTCTCACTTTCTTTGATATGTTGTAACTTATTCATTCTTGTTCAATATCATTGTTACATAGCGTGCTGTATTTATGTAATAGTTAATTGGAGTTGGTACTTCATGGAAACAGTAATATAAGCTATATATAAGAATGTTACCTACCGAATTAGACTATTTACCGGATTTGTAATAACATAAACAACACGACGGGTGCCACATGTGGAGCAGGATCTGCTTACCCTTTCCGGATCACCTGAAATCACCCCCATTTTTTTAAATCATCTATTGCACTGAATACTGTTTAACAATTTACCTAGCTTACAGCATTAGGCTAAGTATCTCTGTATATCAGTTATTATACATCCAGGGAGAATATATAATAAAATAAGTATTATACAATTAAACATAATACATAATTTCAATTAACATCAATATAAATTGACTCAATCATTAATAAAAAATATTTGCTTACAAATCGGGAAAAAATAAATGTGTGTTTACTTTCTCACAGGTTACCTGTGTATTGGAATTACTATAATATTCTTTTTATGGTTTGGAGGATTTATTTTGTCTCAGCTTACATGCTTGACTATGCTTATGTAAATACATATCTAGGTAAGTTTATAAAATTATGTTAAATTCAAATTAAAAGGTTATTTGTTATGGGTTTTTTTTTTTGCACCTCGTGGTATATTATTTATACAAGGCCAAGGGAAGTAAGCATGTGTATATTTGTTAAAAACATACTCATTTGCACGTTATACCTTTACTAAAAGGTTACAATATGCTGATGTCTTTGATAACATATTCTCGGTTTCTATATTTCTTATTGCATGTAATCTTGTAATGTCGTATATTTCCTTTTTTCAAAATTTTAAAGATTTCTATCTTTGTTTCTTTTTTGTTTGAAACAAAATGTGCCTTAAATATGGAGAAAAATATAACTGTTATAAGGGTGTTTATATCAAAATATTTTACATCTGCATTTTTATAGCCAGTTATTAAATTTTCTAGCCTTAAAATATGGATATCAATTTAAAGATAAAGTAATAACTTGTATATTTCTTGCCAGTAAGTATTATTATAAGGGCATGTAATAAAAAAATGTTTATAGTTGTCAATTTCTTTGCAAAAATTGCAAGAATTGTTATCTAATACTTTTCACTGTACTAATAAGTCGTTGCATGGAAGGATGAAGTTTAGTAATTTTCATTTAAACATTTAAAATTTGTTGTTATCTATGTAATTAAATATAAAGTAAAGAGTGCTTTTAAATTTTATATTTAAATGGTCTTCAAAAATTCTTTCCCACTTCAGAATACCTACAGGTTTTTCTTGTTTATAAGGTGCAATTTGTATTAAATATATATATCTTTATTACCCATGTCTCGATAGATATAACGATTGAGTAATATTTTTTGTTTTCTTTATATTTACTTTTGTTTTAAATGAGCTTTCTTGCTTTAAAATATTCTGCCAATGTTTTGGAATAGTTTCTTTAATAATGATCATTCTCTAATCCAATCGCGTTTATCTTTTAGTTTAAGTAATATTTTAGTTTCTGATATATGACCTCTTTCATCATTTATGTCATCTACATATATAATATTATGTTCGATCCATTTAGTAAACAATAAGTATTTTCCTTTTGTTTGTATTTTATTATTGCCCCATAAAATCTGCTTTCTTATATCTAGAAACGATTGGGGTATCTTTGTCTGTCCTCCCTTAACATAAATCCAAGTTTTAATCAATTGCTGATAGAACTCAGGAAGGGATTTTTTTTATCTAACAAATTTATATTTTTAATGTTCATTTCAAATATTAAGAGGTTTTTACCAAATTTGTTTAAGTAAGCTTGGGGTATGATTGACCAATTATTACCAGAATTTTGTTTAAGTTTTAATATCCAACGTAATTGAAGAGCTTTTAGATACAGGTCTATGTCGATCATTTTTAACCCACCTTCTAAATAGTCTTTACAAAGAGTTCCACGTTAACTATATCTTTTTTTCCCATTCCATATAAAATTATATACTAGAGTTTTAAACTTTTGTATTATTTCCTTTGGTATGTACATGTTTAATGCAATATAAGTTAAATTTGGAAGAATTAATAATTTTCACATTTTTTAGCTGTTTATGAGTGTTTGGTTTTTGACAGTCTTGATTGTTATAACCAAAGTAAAAAGCAAGACTTTTAATATTATCTGTTTTCCAATTTAAGTTTTCAAATTTGTCTTTGTTATGTTTAAGTTTTCACAACCAAAATCTTTGATGGGGTTCGTGTTGCTTAGTTTTTATTGTTCTATGTTGTGTCTTCTGTACTATTATTTGTCTCTTTGTCTTTTTATTTTTAGCCACGGCGTTTTCAGTTTATTTTCTATCTATTAGTTTGACTTTCTCTCTGGTATCTTTCGTCCCTCTTCTATGTACTGCTTGTCAAATAATATTTTAATTATTTATTTTTGCTGATGTTATATTTGTAATGATGACGAATAAATATGTTGAAACTACAGTCCAATAATATTTCCATACAGAAAGACAGTGAGAGAAAACGGAAATCTTTATTAGCTAAGGAACTAAGAAAAGCACTTAACGTGATTGGTTTATACATAGTAACTTAATTGCACCGAAACTCATTGCGAATGTCAGATGAATTATAACAAGAATACAAAGCGTGAATATAAGGATCCTTGAATTATTCACATCATTAATCACCTAAATGAACAACAGTTTTTGTATTGTGAACTAAACATAACAAGGATACTAATGTTATATGTCTGTTTTCATAATTACAGCCGTCTCATGTAACCTACGGTCAAATGACCTTAAAAAATATAGGAGACAAACAGACTATGTCCAAATAAGTGAAAGATTGAAAACTGTTGATTGGAAATAATATGAAACTAAATGCAAAAATTTTAAATCAATGATTAATGGGTTAACACAGAGTCTTTATTCAACTGGGAACAGTTTGGGTATCTATATGTCAGATGAAGGATTAGACACTGTATATTATGTGAAACTTCTTTGTTTATTTATTAACAATAACCTAAATTGAAATGAGCCAAATGGGATTATCCTCTTAAAATGAATATTATTCTTTTTGTCTATTGATTGGTGTCTAATAGAAATAATAAGATGGCATATATGGTTCTAACGAGACAACAATTATAGGTCATATTATACCAGGCTTAAATGACCTTATCCGTACGTGGCACACTAATTATCAAAGGTATCAAGATTATAATTTAATACGCCATACGCACGTGTCGTCTACGTTAGACTCATCAGTAACACTAAGATCATAAAGCCAAACAAGTTCAAAATTCAACAGCATGGAGGACCCAAATTTCCGAAAAGCTTAATACGGCTAAGGTAATCTATTCCTGGGATAACACAATTCTTAGTTTGTCGAAAAATTTAAATTTTTGTAACAGGAAAAATATGTAAATGACCATATAATTGATATATATGTCAACATCGAAGTACTGACTTCTTGTCTGGTGATACCCTTGGGGACGAAACGTCCACCAGCAGTGGCATCGACTCTGTGGTGTAAATAATTATCAAAGGTACCAGGATTTTCACAATATTTTGTAATTATGGGTCATCAATGATCAACAACTTTGTACGTGTTTGGCTTTCTAACTATTTTGATATGAGCGTCATTGATGAGGCTTATGTAGACGAAACGCTGGCGTATTAAGTTATAAGCTTTGTACCTATTATAACTATTATAAGTCAATGCCAATTTCAGCCCTTCTGAGCTATTTGTAGTGCTCAGTTTTTATAGGCGGAGGAAGCCGGAGTGCCTGGAGAAAACCACCGAACGTCGACAGGAAACTGACAACACTTTATACATGAATCATTCAGATGTAGTAAAATATCACAAGCTTACACACATCAAGTATCATAAGTTTATAATAATCAAAACTAAAACTTTACCAAATAACAGAGTCCAAAATGACTACTTTTTAAAGCATAATCTGCATCCTTAAATAGATCAAATGTGTAATCAATAGGAGACCTTGACGAAAACGATTGAATCAATTAATAAAATGAAGACTGAAAATGGGAAATGTGTCAGAACGACAACGGGCTGACCAAAAAGCAGAAAACAGCCCAGAGTCACCAATGGTATATTCTTCTTATTGTTACAGTTTATAATCAAGAGGTATTTTTCACTGCAGTAGCGTTTGAATAAGTGATACCATTTATGCATTTATTTGGCTGGATTATCATGTGGATCATTAACTCATACTCAGGAAATGAGCCTACTGGTTTAAAACATTTTGCAAAAGTATGGACAAATGTATTAGAAATATATGTTGGTTTCACCTTGTGTGAATCAAATCTTTTTTCCGTGTATTGTCTGCAATACCTGTTGGGTTTTAACAAAGTCAGACATTTTAAACTTATCATAGAGTGAACACTCAAACGTGATAAAGTTGTCAACAGTTCAAAAGTTCAGCTCAATAATACATGTTCATTATTGACCTGTAAAGTTCTTTCATATATTGATTATTATTTGACCCTTTATATAATAAAAAAGATGTAATTGAGTATATGGTTACATGGTAAAATCCCTGAAAATATAGATCTAATTTTTAACAACTTTTAACTCTAACTAACGCTTATTATAAAATTTCGGCAAATGTATTCTTACCCATTTTAAAATAAGCATGACATGAAAGAATGATTTCTTAAATGAAAAAAAAAACCTTCAAACAGAGACAAAATGACATAGAAATATCTTTTTCGCTTTCTTTAATATTAATCATAACAAGAGTTTTTCTCCATAATAATCAAATCTGATGTGGTTTTCACATTATTATGACGATAACTCTCTAAATAAAAGACAAGAAGTAGCTGGAATCCATTAAGAAACTGCTGTAACCTTGTCTAATACTTGTTATGTTCATTTAGTCTACTCCATAAGGTATTCAATAATACTGTTATTGTTTTAATTCATAACCTGATTTATCAACATTTTCAAGAATTTTTCCTTTAAACAATTAAGATTGACAATGGAAATAGAGAATGTGTTAAAGAGACATCAACCCTACCAAAGGACAGAAAACATATAACTGTAGTTAAGAATCAAGATCCTGTTGGGAGCATTCCAATCAAATGATACATTGAAACGCACGTCTGGCGCAAATGCAAAATTTCAATTCTGGTATATATGATGAGTTTATGTATTGATATCCTTAAAAAGAATAAATTCTTCACATTTTCCAAAATTATCCTAAAAAGACTTTCAAAGATCTAATGGACATTATTTGCTTCTAACATATGCATACATTTGTTGTCATTACATACCTCCAATTTTCTTAAAAGTGTTTTTGCTGTGTTGTATCTTGTGATGCGAATAAACATTCAACAACTTGTTCTGGGAGTAAAAATCCTGCAAATTCATTAACTCTGGATAGTGTAATAGAAGTATATTTAGCTCTTGGTACAGCGAAAAAGTAAAATAATATGGATGTGGGATTATCTGATAATGAGCACAAGTCAGAATATTCTATCAAAAATCTACTTTGTTAACTTTCTTTGTCAAACTATCAAGTGAAAAAATAAGACCTATCAATCCCTATTCGTGGTGTTCATGACAACAGCTTACATGGACCTTTGGTCACATTATAAATAGAAAGTTTGGTTCTGATTAGTCTCCGGGTTTCAGAAGAAATAACTGAACATATTATTGCCTATTGGATTCAATGGAATTTAAATGGTATCATGCCATTATATATGAGACCAAAATAAGAACTGTTTATAGATCAAATTAAGTATACAAGATCAGACCTCCAATTTTTAAAGGAGAAGAATTATCTAAACTGAATTATCACATTCATAAATTGATCTTTGTAGCCCGGGTTTTCATCCATGCCAACTCTTGTTCAAATTCGCCTTGCAATTCCGCTGTAATTGACATCATGATAAAAATAAACAGCAACAGGTTATGCGTAATTGCAATAGCTGACATAGGTATCATTCAGACATATGAACTAAATTCATATCTAAAATCAATTAATCTTTATAAGTCTACCCTTACAGTCTAAAAGTGGGACAATTCAACATGGAGACAATTAATGCAGGTGTCCCACATGGCTCAAGTTTAGGGCCGCTACTTTTAAAATCTTTATCAACTCCATAGTAACTGATATTAAAGCTATTATAAAACTATTTATTTGACAGTAAACAACCCTGAAAATACTGCTGTAATTCTTAATTAAGATCTGAACAAGATTCATATGGGGTCCTTTGTGGTCCTGTAAGAGTCTTTAAGAATCTTTAAATCACTAAAAACAGAAACCATAATTACTTCAAGAGAATCAATAAAGCCTGGTTATCCATCTTAAAAAAATGAAATGAATGACAAGGATCTTAAAGAGCTAGGTTGTTTTTCATTTACATCATCAATTTAACCTCGAAAATTTTTCCAGGCCCTATAAGTAAACTCAAGTGAAATAATGTGGAACCAACCATCTCCACAGAATATAGAAGGAATTACAAAACTGGACATTGATTCAAACAAACCAATGATCTATGAAAATAAGGCCAAGATATAGCTGATTACGTCAAATGGAAACTTAAAAACTAAAGATGTCTACATACAAAATATAGATACAGTCTACTGACTTAACCCATTTCTCTGACGTCAGTCTATTGTTCTAACAGTGGATTATTTTTCAAGAATCCACTGGCCACCATGTTAACCTACGACATGTGATCTTCTCAAAAACGAGTGACTAATGAAAGGTTCGAACTCGCGCGTATTTTCGTCAGTAAAGTCTGTAGTCTATGCATGATACCACTAGACCACGAGTGCCGATATAAATCACTAATTAAATATCACTCTTATATCGTATATCTGTCAATGCATGTCAATATACTGTATTTCAGTCTTTTTGTTATCTTATAAAATATATACACAGGTGATTTTTAAATCAAGGAATTGTAAATATTACTTACTAGTACAATTCCTTGATAAGATAAACATCCATGTACACATTAAACTTATCACTTTTAACGTACAAGGCCTTTCCCTTTTCATCATGGCAAATGCTTACTTTTGGTTTTAGTATTAACATGATATCATACCATGATCACAGTTTTTCTTTGTTTGATTATATACATCAACATCTAACTGACTCTAATTTGAATATAGAGTGATAAGCTACGACTATAAAACTACTTCTTTGACGGTAAAACTAGAAACGAAATCGTCAACTTTATAGTAAAAATGAAATAAAGATACCTCTAAGGTTAAAAACAATATTATGGACCCTCCGAATTGATTTCTCTGAGTTCAGTACTGCTGTGATTTACTTTTTAGTAGAGAAAAATATCACAAAAACAAAATCATTCCGGATATTAGGCTTGAACTTGGCACTGTTAATATCACAGTTATTTTTTACCATGCCAACGACTAGACGATCACGGCTGTGAAGAGCTTACATGATACTCTGCAAAATTGAATACTTTATATATTGTACATTTGTAATAAGAGCAAGTCTGCTTGGGTTTCAGAATGAATACCACAAATACTACTAGTTCAGTAACTGATTGTCGATGGATGCCAAATGTAATAACGTTACAATAATCAAAATATAATGAAAGGGAACCAGTTTACACCAAATTTATATATAATTTTTCAAATAAGACTAATCAGTTGTATCTATCTTGTCATCAACTGGTGTCTAGAGAAGTGGTGTTACTGTGACATTTTCACTTCAATAAGATTTAAAATGTTTAGGTCATTTTTAATGTGTGTTGTAAACTTAATCAATTGTGAGATATTGACGACATTAACTTACTCATTCGGTTGCTAAATACTATATACGTAAAATATTAAATGTTTCTAAATGTTGGTAATCAATTTTTTTTTAACTTTCAAAAAAAGATTTAAAAAATTACGTATATTAAGTATATGTATTTTTGAATGAATTATAAATACTAAAATCTAATCAACAAAGATTATGTGTAATGCTTAAACATAGAATGAAATAATTATTTACAAATATAAAATCTGGTAATAAAAAGGGAAGATGACAACACATCTAAGTTAAATTTAACTTATATTAAGTTATATATAAATGTGAACCGTGTGGATCTAATCATTTCCAGCTATCAGAGAATAAAAAAGACAAAATGCGAAATTATTTTCATGAAATTCCGTTCATTCATTGTCAGATCATGAAACAGATAGTCGTTTTACTAGAAATGGGTTAAGCTAGAGAATTGATAAGAAGTAGTGGTAGTAAAGTCGCTCGTTGATTATCGTTTACGAATCCACTACTTCTTATCAATTCTCTACTACATAAACGTTTTCCTTTTAAATAACGTTATAAGGAAAGAAATGTAAATGACATTTGTTCATGTTGAAACAAAGAACTATTTCCAGCTCAAATTACTACATGACAGTTAACAAACCAAATTAGACAAAACATTAAGACAGTAATTCCATTTACTAAAACACACAGGAAACTATAGCACTGGATTATTAATAATTATTTTTCCATTTAGACGACTGTTTTCAAAAGTCAACTCACATGTCAATATATTGGTTAATACCTATATCGTGTAGGACAATTCATTTGATGATTTAATGATTCCCATTAATTTGTTGTCAACTTACACCTCAGAAGACTACTCCAATTTAACAGACAGAAATAGAAAAACATAGACATAAGGGACTTACAATCATTTGCATTGATCATTAATAAATAAAACCACTTTTAGTTACATTTTAACGTTGTGTTTCCGTTGTGTCGTTTGTTTTCTCCTATATTTGAGTGTGAATTCACATTACTATAAGACGTGTCACGTTACTTTTCTACCCCAAATTCATGTATTTGTTTTTGATGTTATATTGGTTATTCTCATCGGATTTTGTCTAATGCTTAATCCGTTGCAGTGTGTTACATTTTACTGTTGTGTCGTTGGTCTCCTCTTATATTTAATTTGTTTCCCTCAGTTTTAGTTTGTTACCCCGATTTTGTTTTTTATCCATAGATTTACGAGTTTTGAACAGCGGTCTACTACTGTTGCCTTTATTTATTCAGACAGAAAATGAAAAATTAATCTCAGTGCTATTCATAGTAATAAGGTATTAAGTGGAAATGACATTTACACGTAAATACAGACGAAATCTTAAATGCTTATTGCTTATCATTACTGACTGAAAAGCTGAACTAGTGATTTACGTATAAAAAATCCTGGAAATGGATAAACAGGAAATAAGCCTTATCTCTGACATTTAGTTGTGATGTAACTTCTCTTATTACCATTTACTTTACAACAACTTCTTTTCTAGAAATTGCTAGAAAAGTAAATAATGGTCAGTTAGCTCTCCTTTTTTACTTGGAGTTTCTTCATTAGCGTATAGCTCTAACATCTGACGACATCTCTGTGAAACCTACAATCAAAACAAATTAATGAACCACAATATCTCTCTATGCTGTCATCAAGCAATAGAGATGTATAACATACAAACCTACAACCAAAACAAATTAATGATCCACAATATATTTATAGGCTGTCATCAAGCAGTACAGATGTATTAAATACAAATGATTGTTAACAAAACATTAGCCTTACTGATGTTTCCTTTATAACAAAATACTAGTAGGTGAAAACTTGAATGATGGTATTGTATTGAAACATATTTCACCCAGAAAATGTACTTATAAGCTCTTTTGTCATGGATTATCTGGTTAGCTTCCTGTTTGTCATGCTGGTTTGCACTTTACAGTAATTCAAATCATGTCAGCAAAAGAGGAACGAAAGATACCAGAGGGACAGTCAAACTCATAAATCGAAAATCAACTGACAACGCCATGGCTAAAATGAAAAGGACAAACAGACTAAACAATAGTACACATAACACAACATAGAAAACTAAAGAATACTCAACACGAACCCCACCAAAACTAGGGGTGATCTCAGTTGCTCCGGAAGGGTAAGCAGATCCTGCTCCACATGTGGCACCCGTCGTGTTGCTTATGAGATAACAAATCCGGTAAATAGTCTAATTCGGTAGGTCACATTTATGAAAGGGAGGGGGGTTGTAGTTACGACGTAAGGAACATATCCGATATTATTTGTGAAACGGTTATTCCATAATGGTCAACCAACTCGTGATGGCGTCCGTAAAATTTACGAAGAGATGATTTCAACTTCACCATTTGGAACTCTTGATTAAGTAGCTTCCTTATGAGCAACAACCCTCTATCTAGAAAATCATGATAGGAAATGCAAGCATGGGAATATCGTATTAATTGGGAGATATATACACCGTATGCAGGTGCTGCTAGAATGTGCTACTTAGAAATGGAAAGTTCAAAATTGGAAACCTGAAATCATCTCTTTTGTCGTAAAGTTTTGTTTTTAATCGACCCTCATTGTCAATTTCTAGATGTAAGTCAAGATATGAGGCCGACTTAAAAAAGGAACGAAATTTACCAGAGGGACAGTCAAACTCATAAATCGAAAAAAACTGACAACGGCATGGCTAAAAATGAAAAGGACAATTAGACAAACAAAAATACACATAACATAACATAGAAAATTAAAGAATAAGCAACACGAACCCCAACTTTTACTAAGGGTGATCTCAGGTTCTCCGGAATGGAAAGCAGATCCTGCACCCGTCGGCAGATAGAAACTTAACACCTCGAAATTTCTACATACAAAATATAGAATATTTCTTATCTTCGTCTACTGACATAAACCTTTTATTTAAAATAGCATTACAAAAAAAGAAAGTTCAATGACTTTTGTCCAATTTAAAAAAAAGAACTATTTCCACATCAAAACACAACATGGCAGTTGACAAACCATATTACATAAAACATTAAGTCAGAATCTCCCTTTGTACATAGTATTTCTGTAGTAAAAAATAAATGAACACAAGTGGATAGGTTACTTTTCACTACTATAGTAATTTGTTTCTAATTATTATTAGATGTTTGATATTTACACTACGATCTCAAATTTTCTTTCTTTTTGTTTCGTTTATTTTTTATGTTTGTTTTTCATTTTGACACAGTATTACTTATTGTACAGAAATTATGATGTATTTAGGATACAGCAGGAAATTAATGCAGACAAGGTAGAGGAGGTCAGACATTTCAGAGTTACATTATCACTTACTTATATAAAACACTATGGGAGAATACGGTCGCAATACTCTTATCAAATCTCAAGTATTTATTATTCAGCTATAAAAATAAAATTGAATAAATGAGTGATAATGGTATAAAAATTGTTTCATACAATTGTCAAGGTTTAAATTCAAAAGAGAAGAGGATAGATGTTTTTGATTATCTTAAAGCAAAAAAATGCCACATATATTGTTTACAAGATACATATTTTTCAGGAAAAAAAGAAATATTAATGAAAAATCTATGGCGAGGAGACTGTATTTTCAATTCCTTTGCAACAAACTAAAGAGGGGTAGCTATATTTTTTTTATTAAAAACTGTGAATACAAGATACATAGGATAAAAAAAGATGATCAAGGAAATCTGTTAGAAATTGATGTTGAAATTGAAGGAGAAAGAATAACTTTGATAAATTTATATGGTCCAAATAAAGATTCACCTGAATTTTATTCTAGAGTTACTGATACAATAGAAGACTTCAACAACAAATCAGTTCTTATAACTGGAGATTATAATTTAGTCAAAAACCAAAATATATTCTTATAATTACCAAAATGTAAATAACCCAAAAGCCAAAGAGAAAGTTTATAATATAATAGAAAATTATGATTTAACAGATCCCTATAGGGAATTGTACCCTGAACTAAAAAAAATTACATGGAGAAAAACTAATCCCATTAAACAAGCAAGATTGGATTTCTTTTTAATATCGCAAGGCCTTTATCAACATGTACATGATATACACATTCTTAACAGTTATAGATCTGATCACTCCCTAATAATGTTACATTTAAAGATGAATGATTTTATAATTGATAAGGGTCTATGGAAATTTAACAATTCACTTTTACATGACATTGAATATTCAGCTGCTGTTAAGGAGACTATAAATAAAGTAAAAAAACAATATGCATCGCTAGTATACAACAGGGAAACATTAGAAAAGATAAATGACTTAGAAATTCAACTTACTATAAACGATCAACTCTTTTTAGAAACTTTATTAACAGAAATTAGAGGAAAATCAATTTCATATGCTTCTTTTAGAAAGAAACAAAAAGATAAAAAAAGAAAGAATACTATCAGAAGATATTAAAAAACTAGAAGAACAAATCTTGTCAGACCGGTTTTATTCCTGATAGATTTTTAGGGGGAAATACTTGTCTTATTTACGATATATTATTTCATACAAAACTAAAATGATTTACCAGGACTGCTCCTTCTCTTAGATTTTGAAAAAGCTTTTGATTCTGTATTATGGAATTTCATTGAAAGCGTTTTAGACTTTTTCAATTTCGGCCCCTCTATAAAATAATGGGTAAGAACCTATTACAAAAATATAAGTTCTGCAGTTTCTCAAAATTATTTTTATCCGAATTCTTTAAAATTCAAAGGGGTTGTCGACAAGGGGATCCTTTATCACCTTGTATATTTCTTTTATGTACAGAAATACTTGGAATATTAATTAGAAAAAATAAAGAAATAAAGGGAATTAAAATAGATGATACTGAATATTTGATCTCTCAATATGCTAATGACACTTCAATTATTCTTGACGGTACACCAGAGTTCCTTGAGGCATCTCTCCGCTTATTACATAAATATGCTGAAATGTCTGGTCTCCGTATGAACTTAGACAAGACAAAGGTGGTGTGGATAGGAAAGAAAAAATATAGTCAAGACACCATGTGTGTTAAGTGGGGATTGGAATGGGTTTCCAGCAGGATTACACTATTAGGAATAAACTTTTCTGTCAATTTGCAAGAAACGGATTCTTTGAACTATTATCCTAAAATAAAAGAAATTGAAAATATAATCAATATTTGGTCTAGACAAACACTTACTCCAGTGGGAAAGATAGCAATTATCAAGACACTAATTATTTCAAAATTAAATCATCTATTTTTAGCATTACAAACACCATGCAATACTACTCTTAAACAACTTATTCGTACAATATATTAATTTATTTGGGAAAACAAGCCTGACAAGATTAAAAGAGAAATATTATGCCTGGAACATAAATTTGGGGGCTGAAAATGTTAGATATTGAAGAATATATTAAAGGTTTAAAATTAACTTGGGTCCGACGGTTGCTAAAAGGAACCATACAAAAATCACAAAACTAATACAAAGCACGGAAAATATTAATATTGAAAATCTAGTATTTCTAGGCCCACCAAACAAATGTAAAAAACCCTTTAGGAAAGTGGTTTTTAAAGCATGGACGGAAATGGAAAATAAACTTATACCAAAAAATGAAGACAAATTTTTAACAGACTCACTTTAGAATAATGAAAATATTAAAAAAGGTAGAAGATCTGTTTTCTATAAAGACTGGACTGATAACGGCATATTGTTGATTAATGATCTGGTAGATAATGAGGGTAAATTAAAGTCTTTTGAGCAATGCAAAAATATTTATGAAATTAAATCTAACTTTCTAGTCTATAATGGAGTTATATCAGCAATAAAATCATATCAAAATTCTCTTAAACATAATATCTCTATAGAAAGTCTTTATAAAGTTCATTGACCATTTCTACCAAATGATATAAGAATATTTTTTTGTCAAATAAAGGGTAAAAAAATATGTATAATGTTGTCTTAGAAAAAAGTAGTACAAGGCCTAGTTGTGAAAATAAATGGTCTCTAAGACTAAACAAACAATTTGGTTGGAAAAAAAGTGAATAATATGTCTTTCTCCACCAAAAAAATTAAAATAAAACAATCAGATAAATGTACTTTCTGTAATAAAGCTATTGAAGATATTTAGCACATATTTTGGACATGCCATAATATTTCAGATTTATGGATTGAACTTGGTGATTGGATTTATAACCAAACACAAATATTGATAATTCCATTTAACATAGATATTATTTTATTTGGAAATTTAGATAACAAAGGAAATAATATCATAAAAAATTTAATAATACTCCTTACAAAATTCTATATTTACAGAACAAAACTCTGTGAAAATAAGGTAAATTTTACAGGACTTAAAAACTACCTCAAAGAATCTCTTGCACTAGAAAAGAATATATATTTTTAAAGAAACCCTTTTTATATGGCCAATATCTCCTAGGACCCCTGGCTTCCATTTTTAGAAGAATAATTTTATTATACAAAAACCTGGTACATTACTTTCATGTACATTTCTTGACCTTATCCACATCACCACCTGTAAGGATTTGATACTGTTATATGTTGGTTTATATGTATGCTGGATGTTTTTGTCTATGTTTATAACTACATTTATGTTCCTCTAAGTTATTGCCTGTATGCAAATATTTGAATAAACAAATCCTGTAAGCTGTATTATGAATGCTGTAAGTGAAATATATTTATTATTTTTTATTTTTGCTTTTTTGCTTTTTCCAAAATTCTAAATTTCTGTGCTTTTTATTTATTTATTCTTTACAAGATTGATCGTTTATATAAATATACAGTGCTAATTTCCATTGTTTAACGCAAGCGTACATTTTAGATAAATAAATTGAATGGAAACTACGGTTCCTTATTTGTGTATTGTGATTAAAAATTCGTATGTATCATTACTTTTATTTGTCTACAACTCTGTCTTGTATTGTTCTGGTCGTACTTTTGCAAATATTAAATTTCATGACTGTATCATGTGGTGCCATCAGTTTACCATAGAACTATCACATGGTTAGTTTTGAAATTAATGGTAAACCCTAGTTTTTAGTGCTCACAGTTTTAATTTATTGATATAACTGCACGATTCGATTCTCAATTGATAGTGGTAAGATAATCGTTGCAAAGAATCCTGTTAAACTTTTGTGAAAGACGGTTTTAATTTTTCAGTGCTTGGAGAGTTTATGTTCTATTTTGAAGGCAATTGTAGTGACATGCAATACAAGTACCGTTCCATTTGAGTTTAGTTATATGTCTTCTGTTTCTGTCTCTGACCTAGGTTTTCTGTATTTGGCATATGTAGTGCATCATGACACAAGACATTGTTACGTGTACCATGATGAACTTTCGTGCATGACTGCTGTGTACATTTTTGACATTGAACTATTGACCAGAATATGACTTTTTGACTCTTGACCTATGCACGTTAGGTGTGTCATCGGGATACAGTGTGTATATTACCTTGACCTCAAAATATAATTTTTCTTTATTTTTCTTATCTATTCAGATTCATGGATCATTCTTTATTGCTAATGTATTAGTTGGATATATTATGATTAATGTATATATTACAGTTAAATAAACTAACAAGTACTAACCAAATTGATTATATACTATTAACGAGGACGGGATAAGGTACCGGTATTTGATGTATCCACTATGTCAAAACTATCAATAAAGTATGATTAACTCAAAAAAATAAAACAAAAACAAAATATTAAGAAGTCAGTAATTATGTATACAATACACATAGTAAACTATAGCACTCGAGTTTTTAGTACTTATTTTTTTCCATTTAGACGACTGTTTTCAAAAGTCTAGTCACATACTAATATCTTGTTTAATATTTATTTTATGTATGACATAACACAATCATTTGACGATTAGATAATTCCCATTCATTTGTAGTCAACTTTAACAAAATTCTCAGAAGACATACTCCAATTAACATACTGAGATAGAAAAAATAGACATAAGGGACTTCATTTGTATTGATCATCGTTAAAATCTAACCATTATTATTCTCAAAACTTTGAATAGTCCCATAATCAGGACTTGTCTACTAAATGGGCTGTAAAAAAGTTGACTATTTACTTGCATTAAGGTCATTACACACATCCTGCACATACTGAAGTCCCCATTATTACTGTGAAAGTACTTTAATTCGTGGGTATCAATTTTCGTGGTTTGAGCAATATTTACATGTTCGTGGGTTTTTAAATTCGTGGATTTTAGTTTTCTAAAAAAAAATTAAATTGAAAAATTGAAGCCTTTAGAAACGAGGGTTACAAATAGTCTAGATTGAAGGAAATTGCAAAGTAAACATTGACCCGTGTAAATCGTAGTGATAACACTAATTAACCCATGATAAAGTGATCAACAGATTAAAGACCATCAAAGGTGTTAATTAGGCCATTAACATGTCACCTAAAGAAAACAGTAACATAAACAAATGCTATGAATTGCCAAATAATTCTTAGCAAAATCAAGACCAGCATAATTTTTTTATTTCTTATATGTACGAGAACTATGAGGATATAAAATGAACACTTTATCATACTAGCATATCAATACCGGAAATCTGACTTTCATTGATCAAAAACAAAAGTTGTACATTTTAGGTTATTAAAGATTAAATGGGTATAATCCTGCATGCGGTTGTAATTCTGTGACTGCTATTAAAGTATTCTCAGAGTTGGTGCTATTCAATATCTTCTCTTAGACTAGATCATACATGTCATATCAGTAGTCAAACCTACCGATTGGGATCTTTCCAGGTCTTGATTTAGACAATGGTTATTTTATTTCGTTGGACACTTAAATTCGTGGATAAAGTCATCCACGAAAACCACGAAAATTGGTACCCCACGAATAAAAGTACTTTCACAGTTTATTGAGTTAGGGTAAAAACATATCCATACAATTTTATCTGTGTGTGCTTAAAATAGTTAACATACTATGTATCTCATTACAATATTATGAATGTAAAACAATCGTCATCTAGTGTCCTCAATATGCTATTAAACCTCTTTCTATAATTGGCCCTTTAAACTTTTTCATTAGAGTGTCTCTGATGAGTCTATTTTTGATGATACAACGGTCTGACTTAAAAAAAAAGTTAATCCTGATATCTATCAGACAAATATATCTTACATTCATACCATACACCAAATATAGTATCTGAGAAGACCTAATTTACAATATTGAAGATTGATCAATGAATCAAAATGCTAAAATAAAAATAGATTTACCTAAGAGAACAACAAATAAAGTTTCAGTTATTCACAAACTCTGCCATATGATAGACTATTTTGTTTTCAAGAACAAGATTTTTCATTTATTAAAAAATATTTGTAGGTATTTTGATTAAAAAATATGTAAATGAACAGTTTGTGAAAATTGGTTGAGTCTGAGAACCACTTTGTACAGTATTACAATATAATTCCATGAACAGCTGATGTGCTGCTTGGTATTTGGTTCACTTATGTTTCTGATCACATTGGTACTGATACCACATCTAATATCTATATCTCCTCATAATTTCATATAACTAAAATACAGAACTAACTCCTTATAATGTCATATAACTGAAATACAGAATTATCTCCTCATAATCTGTCATGTAATTAAAATACACATTTATCTCCTCATAATGTCATTACTAAATTACAGAGTTATCTCCTAATAGTGTCATATAGCTTAAATTGAGAGTTGTCTCCTCATAATGTCATATAATTCAAGTACAAAATTATCTCCCCATAATGTCATTACTAAAATAAAGAGTTATCTCCTAATAGTGTCATATAGCTTAGATTGAGAGTTGTCTCCTCATAATGTCATATAACTAAAATACAGAGTTATCTTCCCATAATATCATTATTAAAATACAGAGTTATCTCCTTATACGGTCATTTAACTAAAATACAGAGTTATTTCCTCATAGAGTTATATATCTATAAAACAGAATTGTCTCCTCATAATGTTATATAACTAAATAGAGTTGTCTCCTCGTAATGTCATAACCAAAATACAGGGTTATCTCCTTATAATGTTATAACTAAAATAAAGAGTTATCTCTTACCAGTGTCATATGAATACAATACCTAAATGACATGATTAACTACTTCCACTTAATTACTTTATTAGAGCTCAAGATCCTTTTCAATTACATTATCACTTTCACCTCGAAAATTTGTCCAGGTCTTATCAGTAAACTCAAGTAAAATGATGATGAACCAACTATCTACACAGACTATAGAAGCAATTACAAAACTGGACATTGATTCAAAGAAATCAATGATCCATGAAAACAAGGCCAAAGATATAGCTAATTAAAGTCAAATAGAAACTTGAAAACTCAAAGATGACTACATACAAAATATAGATTATGTCTACTGACATAAACATTTTCTTTTAAGTAACATTAAAAGGAAAGAAATGCCAATGACATTTGTTCATGTTGAAACAAAGAACTATTTCCACATCAAATCCCTACAAGGCAGTTGACAAACCAAATTAGACAAAACATTTAGTCAGTAATTCCATTTACCAAACACACAGCAAACTACAGCACTGGATTTAAAAAAAATTAATTTTCCATTTAGACGACTGTTTGCAAAAGTCAACTCATATACATATATGACTATAGACTTTCCGAATTGATTTTCCTCTGAGTTCAGTATTTTTTGTGATTTTACTTTTCACATATAAATATCTTGGTTAATATCTATATTGTGTAGGACATATCAATTCATGTGTGAACTTAAACAAATTTTTCATAAGCCATACTTCCATTTAACAGACTGCAATAGAAAAAAATAGACGTAGGGGACTTATAAATGCAGCTGTATTGATCATTCTTAAAATAAAACCACTATTATCTTAAACTTCAAACAGTCCCATTAGCACGATTTGTTAACTTAATGGTCTGCAAAAATTAGATGACTTCTTACTTGCATCAAGGTCATGACACGTTTTGGAGCCGTGGAAAATAATCTCAGAAAGTATTCCTGTATTTGCATTTAAAGCAATAGAGATGTTTGGCCTGAACATACAGAAATCACCATTATTTCTTCAGATAGTAAAGACACATCCTAACAATTATATCTATTTGTGCTTAACATATTGAAATACTATGTTAGTTGTAAGTGGCTTTGATCTATCTGTCAATAACTGCGAGTACTCTCATATCTGTAGATAATTATTTTGTTGTTGGGATATACAAGTATCCGGCCACGTTCACTCTGATGTTGTTGTATGTATTTATACTTGTATTCATTTGATGAGTTAAGCCTTTTTTCAACTGGTTTTTATAGTTCGATTTTATGTTGCCCCAGGTTTTTGAGTGATGATTGGGATCTCGCTAACATGTCTAATAGCGCCACATTCTTGAATGTGTCTGTCCTAAGTCAGGAGCCTGTAATTCAGTGGTTGTCGTTTGTTGAGGTGTAGCATATTTGTTTTTCGTTACAATTTTGTATATAAACTAGGCCATTTGTTTCCTCGTTTGAATTGTTTTACATTGTCATTTCAGGGCCTTTTATAGATGAGAATGCAGTGTAGGCTTTGCTAAATTTTGAAGGCCGTATGGTAACCTATATTTCATTTCTGTGCCATTTGGTCTCTTATGGAGAGTTGTCTCATTGGCAATTATACCACGTCTTCTTTTTCATATGTATCTTGATACCAAATTTTTATATAAAAAGGTCATCATGCAGTGTCCTCAATGCCATTTATTTATTTGGCCCTTTAAACTTTTCAATTAGAGTGTCTCGGTGAGTTTATTTGGATGATACAACAGTCTGGCCTACAAAAAGTTAATCATGGTATATTTTAGACAAATGCACCTTAATTTATACCATACACCAACTATAGTATCTAAGTAGAACTAATTTACAATATCGAAGATTGATCAATGAACCGAAATGCTAAAATACATTCAAAATAGATTAACCTAAAGATAAATGTAAAATCATTGTTTTTAGTCTAAAAAAACCTTAGATTTAATTAAACCAATTTTCTTAGTAACAGTGTCCTCAGTTAACGTTGTAGAGTGAATGGATAAAAATTTCACCAAATTTATTCCATTACGATCTGAAGTAATTCGACACATTACTATGGTTATGGAAACACAGCCTTGAGATTTTATTCAGTTATTCACAAACTTTGCCATGTAATAACAAAACATAACTTTGTATTCCAGCACTAGATATGTCATTAATTAAAAAAAGTTTTTTGGTATATTTTTTTTATTTAATTATCGGTGTCTTTAAAATGGCTTCTATTTTCTACTTTTGTGGTGTTTACATCATTTGCATAAAGGGCAAACACTTACAAAAAGAGACGAAACATGAACAAAACTTGATTTTTTAAGTTTTCACGACAAGTATATAGTGCTAGCAAAATTAAGTGAGTTGTGAAAGGTATGTGTTCAACCCCGGATCCAGTGTTGACAAGCTTCATTTATGACAAAAATAAAGACCCATCGAAACAACATCTGATAAACAAATTTAATAATACTTTTAGATATTTGGATGATATTTTGGCTCTCAATAATGACGACTTCAGTATGTATATTAAAGAAATTTATCCTGTTGACTTTACTTTAAATAAAGCTAATACTAACAATGACCACTACCCTTTCCTCGATCTTGATATCTATATCACTAACGGAAAGCTGAATACTAAAATTTATGATAAAAGAGATGATTTTTCATTTCCTATCGTTAATTATCCAATTTTAGATGGTGACGTTCCCTTGTCTTACAGTGTTTATATATCTCAACTTGTACGATTCGCTCGTGTATGTAACAATGTTTTAGATTTTAACGAGAGAAATTTATGTATTACTGAACAATTATTACACCAGGGTTTTCGATATCACAAAATAGTCAAAACATTTACTAAATTTTATCATCGGTATAAGGACATCATTCGTAAATATAGCTCAGCATGCAGACTTCTTATACGTGCAGGTATTTCACATCCAATCTTTTATGGAAATATTCTTTATAAAGCACAAAGGTGTCAGTATTCACCTCAAAAACTAACAAAATCTTTGAATAGACTTATTAAGAAGGGATATAGTTACGATACTTTTGTCAGGTCATTAAAGATTGCATATTTTGGCGTTAATATTGATTCACTTATAGGGTCTTTGCATCGGAACTAAACACATTTATTCAAAAACCAGTTGTTGGCATGACACGGGTTATGTTCTTCTCATATATGTTATGATGGTATGATACTAAACCCCTAACGGGAAGGATTGTGCCTGATATTCATATGATGAAATCATAAACTTTTAGTCAGTTTAATTGAAGTCTGGAGCTGGCATGTCAGTTAACTGCTAGTAGTCTGTTGTTATTTATGTATTATTGTCATTTTGTTTATTTTCTTTGGTTACATCTTCTGACATCAGACTCGGACTTCTCTTGAACTTAATTTTAATGTGCGTATTGTTATGCGTTTACTTTTCTACATTGGCTAGAGGTATAGGGGGAGGGTTGAGATCTCACAAACATGTTTAACCCCGCCGCATGTTTGCGCCTGCCCCAAGTCAGGAGCCTCTGGCCTTTGTTAGTCTTGTATTATTTTAATTTTAGTTTCTTGTGTACAATTTGGAAATTAGTATGGCGTTCATTATCACTGAACTGGTATATATTTGTTTAGGGGCCAGCTGAAGGACGCCTCCGGGTGCGGGAATTTCTCGCTACATTGAAGACCTGTTACTGACCTTCTGCTGTTGTTTTTTTCTATGGTCGGGTTGTTGTCTCTTTGGCACATTCCCCGTTTCCATTCTCAATTTTATTCACTATATATTTCAATATACAAACATGTTCACCTATCAAGTGATCTTTTATCACCAAAAAACAATGAAATAATTTCACAGTACATTTGTACTTATCACATCCATTGCATTATTAACATTATTATGATCTCTTTTTAAACAAGATGTGGTATGTAAGCAAATGACATAACCTTCAAACAGAGACAAACCGAAATAGACATATTCTTTCTGACTTCTATAATATTAGTTCATTCAAAGAATTTTTCACGATAATTACAAATCTGATGTGGTTCACACATCATTATGACTAGAATTCTATGGGTAAAAGACAAGAATTAGCTGGAATCCATTAAGAAACTGCTGTAAACTAGTCGAATATTTGCCATGTTCGTTTTAGTCTACGTTATAAGGTATTCAAAAATCCTATTATTCTGTTTATTTCATAGCCAGACATCTCAACGTTTTCAATATTTTTCCCATAAAATAATTAAAACTGACAATGGAAATGGAGAATGTATCAAAACGATAACAACCGGACCAAAGAACAGAAAATATATACCATATATAACTATAGTCAAGAATTAAGATAATGTTGAGAGTATTCCAATCAAATTATAAATTGAAACGCGCGTCTGGCGCAAATACAAACTTTTAATCCTGGTATCTATGATGAGTTTATTATTGATACCCTCAAAAAGAAATAAACCCTTCAACTTTTCAAAAATTATCCTTAAAAGATTTTCAATGAGCTAATGCGAACAATTTGTTAGTTGTGCATTACATACCTCCAATTTCAATTCTTATGATGCCAATTAACAGCCTCATTCTACAGCTTGTTGTGGTAATAAAAATCCTGCAAAATCACTAAATATTTCTGCATAGTTTAATAGTAGTACATTTAACTATTGGTAGAACTAAACAATCAAATAAAATGGATGCAGGATTATTGAATAGTGGACACAAGTCCGACTATTCTATCACCAATCCAAATTGATTTGCTAACGTTGTCAAAGTATTAAGTCAAGAAAGTAGGACCACCAATACCTATTTATTTTGTTGTGTTTATGACAATAGCTAACATGGATCTTTGATCATATTATAACTAGAAAGTGTGGTTCTGTTGGTCAGAAGGGGACAGAAGATTAAACTGAAAATGGTATTGCCCATATTATTCAATGTAATCTATATGATATCATTGCCATTATATATGAGAACGAAATCCAATAAAAGTATATAAGGTTAGACCTTTAGTTTTCAAAGAAAAAGAATTAGTTTAACTGACTCATCAGATTCAAACATTAATCATTGAAGCCCTTATTCTTATTCAATAGAGTATGCATGCTAAATCTTGTTCAAATTGGCCTTGAAATTCAACTGGAATAGACACCATGATAAAAATAAATAATAGCAGATTAATGAGTAATTGCAATGGCTCATAGAGATACCATTCGGCTATATGAACTTATAACATATCTAAAATCAACTAAGCTTTATCCGTGTAACCGTACAGTCTTAGATGGAAGAAATACAACATGGAGACAGATAAATGCCTGTGTCCCACAGCGCTCAATTTAATATCCTTCGTTCTTAACAACGACACTGAAACTGATATTAAAGCAACAATCAAATTATTTGCAGATGACACAAGCATTTATATTACAGTAGACACCCCTGCTCAGATGACACAAGTATTTATATTACAGTAGAAACCTGCTCAGATTACACAAGTATTTATATTACAGTAGACACCCCTGCTCAGATGACACAAGTATTTATATTACAGTAGACACCCCTGCTCAGATGACACAAGTATTTATATTACAGTAGACACCCCTGCTCAGATGACACAAGTATTTATATTACAGTAGACACCCCTGCTCAGATTCTGAAAAGATGTATATATGGTCCTCTGTCGTCCTCTAAACCTTAATCCACAAAAAACACAAACAATATTTTAATAAATCCTATTTATCCGAACTTAACAATGAATGACAATGATCTTTTAGAGATTGCTACTCATAAAAACTTAGGTATTATTTTTTTCAAATAATGGGTTATGAAATAATCACAATGAAATTATTGTTAAACGAGCATAACATAGAAAAAATATCCCAGGGAAGGTCGTTTATACTCAATAGGTTTACTTTAGATAAGTGTCTTTTCCATATATTCAACCAATTCTAGACTACGGGGATGCCATTTCAGATAACCAAACACAATGCTTTATTAACAAAGTAGAAAATGTTCAAATTAAAAGTAACGATTATTGTAAGTGGTAGGAACAATTAACTTAGATACAGATACTTTATGAGGAATAAGTTGTTGGGAAACACTATCAAAAAATGGAAAAACAGAAGCTCAGTATGTTTTATAAAATTGCGAATAAGAAAACTCCGGATTAGTTACAAAACTTGGTACCAAATCAAATAGTAAATTTGCAGAACTATTTCACTTGTAAAAACGGTACAAGAACAAATAAACTCATCATAGATACCAGGACTAAATTTAGTATATACGCCAGACCCGCGTTTCGTCTACACAAGACTCATCAGTGACGCTCGAATCCAAAAAAGTTAAAAAGGCCAAATAAAGTACGAAGTTGAAGAGCATTGAGGACCAATATTCCTAAAAGTTTTGCCAAATACAGCTAAGTAATATATGCCTGAGGTAGAAAAGCCTTAGTATTTCAAAAAATTCAAAAATTTGTAAACAGTAAATTTATAAATATAACCATATCAATGACAATTCATGTCCGCACAAAAAGTGCTGACTACTGGGCTTGTGATACTCTCGGGGAAATAAATCTCCACCAGTAGTGGCATCGACCCAGTGGTTGTAAATAAACTCATCATAGATACCAGGACTAAATTTAGTATATACGCCAGACGCGCGTTTTGTCTACAAAAGACTCATCAGTGACGCTCGAATCCAACAAAGTTAAAAAGGTCAAAAATTTGAAGAGAACCACTACTCCAATTATTTCATTCATTCGTCTATCAAATTGTTGAATAAGTTAGTAAAACAATTTAATTCTTTTCTTCTTTTGTTATATTTTTATTATTTTCATTATTTTCAAGTTATAATTTCCCACTTCTTTCTTTGATATGTTGTAACTTATTCATTCTTATTCAATACCTTTGTTACAAAGCGTGCTATATTTATGTAGTCGTTAATTTTTCATGGACACGGTTGAGTAATATAAGCTATGTACAGCTTGCTTTCGAATCCCATTTTAATTATGTATTTTTGTATGATGATATATTTGTTATGATGACGAATAAATATGTTGAAACTACAGTCCAATAACAATTCCGTATAGAAAAACAGTAAGAGAAACGAAAATCTTCATAAGCTAAGGAACTAAGAAAAGCACTTGAAGTGATTAGTTTATACATAGTAACTTAATTGCACCGAAACTCATTGTGAATTTCAGATGAATTATAACAAGAATACAAAGTGTGAATATAAGGATCCTTGGACAATTAACCTCATGCATCACCTAGATGAACAACAGTTTTTGTAGTATGAACATAACTTCACGAGGATACTTATGTTATTTGCCTGTTTTCATAATTACAAAAGTATAATGTAACATAGGGTTAAATGACCCGAATCAATTTAAAAGAGACAAACATACTATATCCAAATAAGTGAAAAATATTAAAAAAAAATAAAAAATAAGAAATTGATTAATTTACCACGGACCAAACATAAAAAGATCATTGATAGATTTATATGCAGATGATTAAATTCAAAGTTTGAATGTTATATAGTACAAGAGTTAAATGATAACCTTCAAAATGATATTTACAAAATTGAAAACTGTTGTTCGGAAATGGTATGAAACTAAATGCCAAAATTTCAAATCAAGGATTAATGAGTTAAAACAGTCTTTATTCAACTTCAACTGGGAACAGTTTCTTTATCAATTATAACCTGACATAGAAGAGAAAAATGGGATTATCCTCTTGAAATGAATATTAATTATTTTATTTATTGATTGATGTTTAATAGAAATAATAAGATGGGTTATGGGTGCCAACGAGACAACTCCCTATCCAAGTAATAATTTATTTAAAAGTAAACACATATAGGTCATATTTTACCAAGCATAGATAACCTTAGCCGTATTTGGCACAACCATTTTGAATTTTGTACTTGTTTGGCTTTTTAACTATTTTGATATTATCTTCGCTGATGAGTCTTATGTAGGCGAAACGTGCGTCTGGCGTATTAAATTATTAGCCTAGTACCCGTGAAACCTATTATAGGTCAATGCCAATTTCAGCTTTTTGTGCTATTTGTAGTGATAAATTTTTACTGAGAGAAGAAGCTTGAGTGCCTGTAGAGACCACTGACATCAGTTGGAGAATGACAACACTTTATATATAAATTCTTTAGATCTACTTAAATCTTAAAAACTTACACAAATCAAGAATCATAAATTCATTAAAACAATGCTAAAACTTCACTACATAACGGAATCCAAAATGATAATTTTTGAGCCTAAGCTGAATCCTTCAGAAAACAGATCAAGTGGGTGTTTTTCATAGGAGCCTTTGAAGAAAATGATGGAATCAATTAATGAAATTAACACTAGAAATGGGAGATGTGTCAAAGAGACAACAACCCGACCAAAGAGCAGAAAAAAGGTCACCAATGGTATATACCTCTTATTGTTACAGTCATATAACTACAGTTATCTTATCATAATATCATCACTTAAATACAGAGTTATTTCCTCATTGTGTCATATAACTGAAATACACAGTTATTTCCTCATAATGTTATAACCAAAATACAAAATTATCTCCTCATTATGTTATATATAAAATACAGAGTTATCTCCTCATAGAGTCATATATAAAATACAGAGTTATCTCCTCATAGTATCATATAACTAAATAGAGTTATCTCCTCATAATGTCATAACCAAAATACAGAGTTATCTTCCCCTAATGTCATTTCTAAAATACAGAGTTATCTCCTCATAGTGTCATAAATAAAATACAGTTATATCCTCATGTCATATATAAAATACAGAGTTATCTCCTCATAATGTCATATATAAAATACAGAGTTATCTTCTCATTATGCTATAACTTAAACACACAGCTATCTCCTCATAGTGTCATATATAAAATACAGAGTTATTTTCTCATTATGCCATACCTTAAATACACAGCTATCTCCTCATGTGAATTAAAAACATTAATATTCATTGTTGATTACTTCCACTGATTATTCATTAGAGTTCAAGATCCTTTTCACCTTTAGCTTTGAAAATTAGTCGTGGCTTATTATTGGACTCAGGTGGAATGTTGTGTCGTGTTCCCCTCTTATATTTAATGCGTTTCCTTCAGTTTTAGTTGGTTACCCCGATTTTCAATTTTCCCCATCGATTTACGAGTTTTGAACAGCGGTATACTACTGTTGCCTTTATTTAAACCAAGCATCTCAGAGAATTTAGGATGAATTACAAATCAAATCAATGAACCATGAAAATATGACAAAGGCATTAGCTAATAAAAATCGGAAAGAAGTTTAACATCGTAAGTGTCTAAAATATAGATTATTTGTTGCCTCTGTCTACTGACATTTATTTTAAATAACAGTAAAAGGAAAGAAATGTCAATGACATTTGTCCAAATTAAAACAAAGAACTATTTCCACATCAAAATACTACATTGCAGTTGACAAACCAATTTAGACATAACATTATATCCGTGAGAACTTTAAATAAACAACATTTTGAATGTAAAATATTCGTCATGCAGTGTCCTAAATGCCATTAAACTTAATTCTTTATTTGGTCCTTTTAACTTTTTGATTAGAGTGTACAAAATGTTAATCCTACTATCTATCGGGCAAATACACCCTACATACCGTACACCAAATATAGTTTCTGAGAAGAACTTATTTACAATATTGAAGATTGATCAATGAAACAAAATGTTAAAATACAATCAAAATAGATTAACCTAAGATAAAAGTAAAATAAAACATTCACCTCAAAAGGTTACAAAACCTTTAAACAGACTTACTAAGAAGGGATATAGTTACGATACTGTTTTAAAAAAATAGTTTTTGGCATGACACGTGTTATGTTCGTCTCATATATTTTATGATAGTAGGATACTAAACCCCTAACGGGAGGGATTGTGCCTGATATTCATATGATGAAGACATAATCTTTCAATCAGTTTAATTGAGGTCTGGAGCTAGCATGTCAGTTAACTGCTAGTAGTCTGTTGTTATTTATGTATTATTGTCATTTTATTTATTTCCTTTTGTTACATCTTCTGACATTGGACTCGGACTTCTCTTGAACTGAATTATAATATGCGTATTGTTATGTGTTTACTTTTCTACATTGGCTAGAGATATAGGGGACGCTTGAGATCTCATGAACATGTTTAACCCCGCTGCAATTTTGCACCTGTCCCAAGTCAGGAGCCTCTGGCTTTTGTTAGTCTTGTATGCTTTTTAATTTTAGTTTCTTGTGTATAATTCGGTATATAAGTATAAGTTTAGTATGACGTCCATTATCACTGTACTAGTATACATATTTTTAGGGGCCAGCCTTAAGGACGCCTCCGGGTGCGGGAATTCTCGCTACATTGAAGACCCATTGGTGACCTTCGGCTGTTGTCTACTCCATGGTCGGGTTGTTGTCGCTTTGACGCATTCCCATTTCCTTTCTCAATTTTATTATTTAGTCTAAAAACGTTAGAAGATTTAATTAAACTAATTTTCTTGGTAACAGTGTCCTCAGCTGTAATTCAAATTAAGAGAGTTGTGAAAATGTATGTGTTTAGCCCCAAATCAAGTAAGAATAGGTTTCACTATATATGTATAATTAGCTATCAATGGTACCAGGATTATAATTTAATACCCCAGACGCGCGTTTCGTCTACATAAGACTCATCAGTGACCTCTGATTGGATGGTGATAACCTCGGAGACGAAACGTCCATCAGCAGTGGAATCGACCCAGTTGTGTAAATAGTTTAGAGGATTATAATTTTATACGACAGACGCGCGTTTCGTCTTCATCAAACTCATCAGTAAAAGTGTTTATCTATCAGGTGGTCTTTCATTACAAAAAAACAATGACAGTTCTTCTAGTTAGTGTTGTTGCATTTTTCACTGTCGGTTTTAATGCTTCTTTCAGCTCTTTTACAGCTCGTGTCTATCTTTGTTACCAGCATAAAAATATCTTCATGAGTGGTGCCTAGCTAAATAAACATAGACAATAGCACACTATCAATATAGTTACCTAAAGATTAAGATAAAATGCTGACAAATGAAATGATTCCACAGTGCATTTGTACTTATCACATCCATTGTAATTTTAACATTATTTTTTATCTCTCTTAAAATTAGTATGATAGCAAGTGACATTACCTTCAAACAGAGACAACATGAGATAGATATAATCTTTTGTCTTATATAATATTAGTTCATTAAAAGTATTTTTCTCAATAATTACAAATCTGATCATTATGACTATAATTCTTTATGTAAAAGACAAGAAGTAGCTGGAATCCATTAAGACACTGCTATAAACTTGTCTAATACGTGTCATGTTTATTTCTGTCATACTTCATAACCAAACATCTCACGATTGTTCCCCTAAAGTAATTGAAATTGAGAAAGGAAATGAGAAATGTGTCAAAGAGATAGCAACCTTACCAAAGAAGAAAAAACCTATACCATTTATAACTATCGTCAAGAATCAAGATACTGTTCAGTGTATTCCAATTAAATATAAATTTAAAAGCGCGTATGGCGCAAATATAAAATTGAAATTCTGTTATATATGATGAGTTTACTTATTGATTACCTTAAAAAGAAGTGAATTCTTAGAATTTCAAAAATTATCATTTGAAGATTTCAATGAGCTTATGAACATTATTTGCATCTAACATAATACATTATGTTGATATTTGTTGTGCATTACAATCCTCCAATTTAAAAAAAAAAAAGGCAACAGAAGTACCGCTATTCGAAAGTCATAAATCGATTTTCAGAAAACAAATCCGGGTTAGAAACCAAAACTGAGGGAAACACGTAAAATTTAAGAGAATAACAACGAAACAACAGACGTACTAAAATGCAACAAAAAAAAAACGACAATGAAACACACACAGAAACGCACTATAACAAACAAAAAGTTTTTGCTTTCTTGATTTCTTGAGATACTAATAAACAGCAACATTCCACAGCTTGTTCTGGAAGTAAAAATGCCACAAAATCACTAACTCTGCATAGTCTGATAGAAGTACATTTAACTCTTGGTACAACTAAAAATTAAATGATGGATGTTGGATCATCTAATAATGAGCACAAGTCTGAATATTTTATCACAAATCCATTTATTTTACTTACTTTGTCAAAATATCAGGTCAAGAAAGTATCACATATCAATACATATTCGTTTTGTTGATGACAATAGCTAACATGGACTTTTGATCACATTATAACTATTAAGTGGGGTTTGAATTAGTAACATAGTTTCAGAAGAAAACAAAGAAAATGCTATTGCCCATAGAATGTAATGTTATCTAAATTGTACCATGTCATTATATATTGCAGGTGTCCAACAGGGCTCAAGTTAAAGGCCGCTACTCTTTTTTTTAATCTTTATCAAATTCATAGTAATTGATATTAAAGCAACTATAAAATTATTTGATGATGACACAAGGAATTATTTAATAGTCAACACCCCTAAAAATACTACTGAAATTCTTAAGAGAGATCTGAAAAAGATTCATATGTGGTCCTTTGTGGTCTTCTAAGAAGCTTGCAATCTTTAATTTACATAAAACGGAAACCATGATTATTTCAAGAAAATCAAATAAACCTGGTCATCCATCTTTAAAATGAAAATGAACGACAAGTTAATGATCTTACTGTAGGTTGCTACTCATAAACACTTATGTTTTACTTTTTCAAATAATGGGTTATGGAATAATCACGTTTGCATATATTATAGTTTAATGCTCATACACTTTGGAAAGGTGTGTTTTATATCAGCTTTTTACAGCTTGTTTCCGAATCCTATTATTATTGTGCATTTTTGTATGATGATATATTTGTAATAATGACGAATAATCATGTTTAAAGTGCAGTCCAATGACAATTTGATTTTGCAAGACAGATAACGGAAATTCTCATCCGTTTAGGTACTAAGAAAAGCACTTAAAGTGATCGGTTTATATAATAGTAACTTAATTGTACCCAAATTGAGTCATTGTGGATGTAGGATAAATTATTACAAGAAGATAATGTGAATATGAGGAATGTAATTGGTCTATTTTCATAATTATAAAATTCTAATGTAACATATAGCCAAATGACCTGAATCAATTAAAAAAACATACTATAAATAAGTGAAAAATAAAAAAAAAGAAGATTGACTGATTTACCACTGAACATAGAAACAATCATTGATAGATTTATATGCAGATGATTTTATTCAAAATTTGAATGTTATAATGTAGATGACACAAATCCTAACCTTTAAAATGATATGTATTAAAGTGATAACTGGTGTTCGGAAATTGTATGAAACTAATTGCCAAAAAATTTAAATCAAGGATTAAAGGATTTAAACAGAGTCTTTATTCAACTGGGAACAGTTTAGATATCAATATTTCCGATGAATGATTAGACACTGTATATTGTGTAAAATGTCTTTGTTTATTTATTAACGATAACCTACATTGGAATGAGCAAATAGATAAAATAGCATGTTCAATATGGGATAGAATCAACTTATCACAACAGATACGATAGAATTTACCTATGCATATCCATAAATGCTTATATTTTGCCATTGTTTGATTATTCTTACCATATATGAGGGATTTGTAATGAAAGTGGATTAAATAAACTTGAAATGTTAAACTGTTTCGTACCTTTAGATTTATAACCCTGTATTGATGTGTTTTGTCATTTGGTTTTGCCATGTGATTATGGACTTTCCGATTGGATTTTCCTCTGAGTTCAGTATTTTTTTTATTTTACTTTATACCACAATTTAAAATGAATTTACATTGAACGACAAAATTTCGTCCCATGTGACGTTAACATTTTCTGACGTCAAACACGCGAAGCAATGAATGTATTTTAATTTGAAAGATGCTTTTTTGCATTTTTGTAAATGTTTTATTTGTTTTGAGATTATAACATAGTGATGACTGCTGTAACTATAGTTTGACTATTTTACCTATTATGTCTGTTTTGTTCACGCATCGAAGTAAACATAACGGAATTTGATACGACTGTCATACAAGAGAGATGTTTAGCGATATAAAAACTAGGTTCAATCCACCATTTTCTACATTTGAAAATGCATGTACCAAGTCAGGAATATGACAGCTCTTGTCCAATCGTGTGATGTGTTTTATCATTTGATTTTGCCATTTGATTAAGGACTTTCTGTTTTGAATTTTCCTCGAAGTTCAGTGTTCTTGTAGTAATTTTACTTTTTATTGAGGAAACCGGAAAAGACTTTAGTTGAAGCTGACATAGTGACAACTCTACTATTGTTTATAGTTTAAAATGGTTCAATATGGAGAAAATATTCATTATCAAAAGGCAATACTTGTATCTAAATCATTGAGGGATAGAAATCCTTACTATCTATAAGAAAACATTAATTTTACAGATAATCAAAACAAACGTTTTGAAGAAAGCTTTTATATGTTCTGGATTTCAAATATGAAGCAGTTTGACAAATGAAATAAAGATGAGTAATCCACACTTGTATCTTAAAGCAAACTTTAAAAAACAAATCACGAAGAAGACCCATTAATATGTTTTTTTATTAATATCTATACAAAAGTGTATATCGTGTATATATCATTATAATTTTGTAAGTACTTTATGGATATTTTGTAATTATCTTGAGGACTCTCAGGAACATAAGTTTTATTAATTTATGTGATAATCCTCTTGAAATAAAGATTTTTATTTCATTTACTTTTTCATTGATTGTTAAAGCAAATGTCAGCCCTGTTGCGCTATTTTGTAGTAGTCAGTTTATATCGATGGATTGCCACTGACCTACGGTAGATAAACTGTCAACACCTAAGCTTTATACATAAATCCTTCAGATTTAGTTCAATCTGACAACCTTACATATATCAAGTATCATAAATTCATCCTAAATAATACTACAGATTCACCAAATAACGGATACCCAAAATGGTTTTTTTTTAGCCTAAGCTTAATCCTTAAACAGATCAAGAGTATTTTTTATAGGTGACATGTAGAAAACGATTGTATCAATTAAACATATTTATATATATAAATATTCCTCTTACTGTTGTGGTTTCTATGAAGAGGTTTTTTTCACTGAAGTAGGATAAGATGAAGAGATACCACAGATGTAATTATTTGATTGATATATCATGTTGATCATTCACTTGATAAATAGGTGGTCAACCCACTGGTGTAAAACATTCTGTTAAATTGATATATGTGTGTGTATAACCTGTATTTTGTAAGCATTGCCAAACATTTCAAACTTAACTTAGAGTAGACAGTCTGAAGTGATAAAAGAGGGACGAAAGAAACCAAAGGATAAGCTGCGCATGTCAACAGTTAAACAGTTCAAAAGTCCAGCTGAATAACGCTAGTATATCATTGACCTAAAAACCTTCCTTCATAAATTGATGTAAATTAGACCTTTTATAATGAAGATGTAATTGAATATGCTGTAATGTTTATTCCTTTCAAATATGAGCGTAATGTACTCTAAAATAATCGTAATAAAACTAAAATACAACTTTTATATACAAATCCATGGAAGAAAGTATGACACCTTCTGTATAATCAGTAGAAGTACATTTAAAAGTCAAGAATTCATTTATGTAATAAAACAATTGACAACTCCATTTAACTTAGGGTGTAGGAATAATAAGAGTCCTGAGCTACTCAGGAAATGATTAAATAAAATATTTGTTATCGTTAAAAAAAAATATAATAATGCTATTTTCGACATCTTTTGACTTTTTAATTTTATAATTTGTCTTATAGAGAAAATTTAACTTTTGACTATACTTATAAAAGTAACTCTGTACTTCTGCTGATTATAGTTGTCATACTTTTTTCCATGGTTTTGAATATAAAAGTTGTAATTAAGTTTTATTACCATGATTAGAGTGTACTTTGCGCTCATTTGTGAATGGAAGGAAGATCCTTTACTTAGTACCATATCAAATTACACCTTCATTATAAAGGGTCTAATTCAAATCAATTTATGGGGGAACTCTCAGGTGAATAGCCTTTAATGAACACACATTTTCTCCATTTAACTTTAGATGTTAAATACAAAATCGAGTTATTTGTTTCCTATGTAGCATTTTAATTTCCTTATCCCTTTTAGTACAGAAGTGTCAAGTTTGTTGTAAGCTGACCTCGACCTTCTGTCAGTACGGAAGTCTTTAATTAGATAAGTGTTGACCTGTGGATGTCTGTCTTTACTGCTATGAGTGCTGAACTAGGACTGAATTACTCCTTTCATATATTTCCTCGCTTTTTCTAATTGGAATTAAAAGTGAGGTAAAAGATAACAAATTGACATTCAAACTAATAAGTCGTAAACATAAACTGATAAAACAAACAACAACAAAAACCAAGAGACATTTTAGTGCACACAACTTTAAATAACAAAAGACTGACTAAAAATACTTATATACTTTTCTTTCATAGCTATGTTACAGTTAAAATCAAACACAACTTTAAATAACAAAAGACTGACTGAAAATACTAATATACTTTTCTTTCATAGCTATGTTACAGTTAAAATCAAAATATATAACATCGTATAGAACAGTCATAATTTGACTTTGAATACAAATATACAAACTTCATAAGAAAGTTTATAAGATCATAGACATAAATAGAATATGGTGACAGACAAGGCATTCATGATGAAATAAAAAAGTATAATAAATTATAACTTAACAAAACAAAGAACAGAAGGCAAACGTATAACTATTCTCCCACCTACAATAGAAGAGGACATAAAAATAAAGTAAACAAATTATGTCCAATGTATTCCTCTCTTAGTTGTAAGGTTATCTCAGTTCATAGTAAGTAGCATATGGAATTACAGCTCTCTAAACTGTATTTAGCTTTTACTTGCGACAATAAACCCCCATATTTGTACACATAAGTGGTAGTATTGTCAATGAGAAGGGTCATTCAGTTTCCCTTTAAAACTACCATTAACTAAACCAACATTAAACAAGAGACATTGATTTGTACTTCAAAGTAATCGAGATATCACATCACACAATATATTACAAATATTAATAATCCAATTAAGTCTGTGAAATCATTTATGTAAAAGGTTTCAGATAACTATAAACATCTCAAATCTTAAATAACGACACTGTAAAACATTAAGCTAAAAGTTAATACTGATTTTTTTTTGATTTTTTTTTTTTTTAAGTTTTCACTTTAAGTTACTGTAAATTAATTTATTGCGTACATTTATCATTGCAATTTAAAAAAAAAAAAGAACAATAATAAGAGTTTAGTTATTGCGATTTCAGAAAAAAAATCTACGTACAGATCTATGTTTAAGTTATTAAAATTTGAGGTCTAATTATTGCGATCCTCACGTGCACGTAGTCACATTATTTCTGTTTATAAAACCTGGCATTAATTTCTGAGTTTACAGTACCATTAGAGTTTTAAGAGACGGTCATATTTACATTCTGACTAGTTACAAAACAAATTTTAATTTTTAAGATATAAATCACTTTTCAATAATTACAGTTATATGTGTAATTTTCCATAGATTTATGATTTTTAACTTTTAAGAGACTATTTTCATACAAATTATTATATCATTCTAAAGCCTCGTTCACACCTTAACGGATAGCTCGAACAGATGCCGAACATATATTTTTTTATCAATCCGTTCATGTCCGTCAGACGACCGTTCTTCTCCGTGAGACGTCCGTCCATATCCGTTTAATGTCTGTTTAGCGTACGTTTACTCCGTCGACGTCAATTCTGTCCTGTGGAAAATTTTGAGCATGTTCTAAACTTTGAACGGACGTCCGGTAGGTCCGTTTCGCTTACCTTTTGTATCCGTTACTTGTCCGTTATAAATCAGAAATTCAGAAAAGGACCTCTACTGGACGTTTAACGGATAAAACGGATGTTGACAGAATGTGAAACGGATTTCTACCGGACGTACAACGGACTAAACGGATGATGAACGGATCTGAAACGGATAAATGCCAATTGAAAATTTCGCAACAGAAACGCCAATTATTGGTATGTCAAATTTCTTGAGTGTCGAGTAAGGACACGTCTTTACTATCAAGCAGCTGTTATAAACCTTATCGCTATTCCCGGCTGACCCGTCCGCTTGAACTTTTGACGTCAACAACAATCACTTTTCCATTGTGGCGTCAGACATTTTGTTTTATGACGTCAAAATTTTACGGGAACCTGTGTGATTTCCAGCAATGGCGGACAAATAGCGATAAGGTGTATTCAGGCCAGACACTACCCTTTGGCGGCATTTTGAAAAACAAACCAAAACCAGTTACACAGAAACGTTTTGAATATTTATGCGATTTACATGTATTATTATTGTCGTGTTTACTTTTTCCGTATATCTTGGTTATCCGTTTCATACGGTACGCTTCCGTTAGGTGTCCGTTTTGTGCGGTACTCGTCCGTTGGATGTACGTTAACATCCGTTCTGTCCTTTATATTTCCGTATTTTGTACGTTAAATATCCGGTGTGTTTCCGTTTTGCATTCGTTACGCGTCCGTTTTATTTGGTCAGTACATCAACGGACTCCAAAAGGATAACAATTTTCTCAACGGACAACTTTCATTTTCATCAGTTAAGCGTCCATTCGTGCTATCCAGTAAGGTGTGACCGCAGCTTAACATTCACCAGGCATTTGTCAAAGAGTCTTTTATGTTGTCATTTGCTGCAATTTGTAAGTACATGAAGCAAGGATTTAATCATATTTAAGGTTATTGTAGTTTGACCCCACATTTATATAGACACACAAAAATCTTGAAAATGTCAGTCAATTGAACAATGTGACTAAAACTTTTTCTTTTTAACAATTCAAAAGCCAAAATAAAAACTATTGTCTCTTAATAGCATGTGTTTCAACAGAAGACTAGCATAGATTTAGTTTGCAGGTTGGTCATTTATCTGTAGAAAACTTTGTATTTACAGATCCGAGTGTGAACCACCTAAAACTATGTTACACATCCATAAATTTTGGCTACCGCATTAAAATGACTCTGCAAAATATGCAAAGACAGCATAACAAACCTTGGGATCGTAAATTTAGTTCGACTCAACCGAAATTTCGACTCAACCAATTTCGACTCATCAGGAGTGCGTGAAAACTTTGACTCATCCGACATTTTGAGTCAACCGAGTTCGAGACAACGAGAATTAACTGTATGTTAATATATGATTAATTAAAACTATTTTGTTGTTCATAATATGATGGAACAAATGATAATGTCAACTCCTACAGAACAAAAAGACTATAAACCAAACTAGTAATCATTGTCTTGTATAACCACCACCATGTCTTTATAAATATCTTATCAACGTACAATATGATCTACTAAATAACCTAACTAATCACTGAAGGATGTTCTCTGCTCTGTTATCCATTCGTTTGATGTGTTTGAGCTTTTTATTTTGTCATTTAATTACGGACTTTCCGTTTTGAATTTTCGTCGGAGTTCAGTATTTTTGTGATTTGACATTTTTCATAATAACAAGCTTTTTAAAAGTCTGTTAAAAATTGATACATATAATAAACTGCTGAGACCATCAATGTACATCAAAGAAACAGAGATGTAATTACATCATGCTGACAATTCAAGTCAACTTGATACAATTTTCATAGAAGATATAATTATTTCCGTTTCTTATCTATTTTTGATTTTTGATATATAATCATCAAAAGAGAGGCGAAAGATTACATTGAAACTTATAAGTTAAAAAATAAACTGAGAACACCATCCTCAATTAAAAAATAAACTGAGAACACCATCCTCAATTGATTTTTGTGTTTTTGATGAAAAAGAAAATAATAGCTCGCTTATATGGCACATGATAAGTTAAAATCACGTTTTATAACATAACAAGTCTCATGTAAGTTGACCGCTATAGTTCAGAGTAGTGAATTTCAGACTGAATCATTGTTTGGATTCATTCTTTCATTTCTTTTTTCCTAATTATGTACAAAGGTATTTGTATTTGAGTTCTATTTTTTGTAAAATGCTTTGACAAATAACAAAATTTTTGATGGATAAAGATGACTAAATCTGCAATTTGATTGATTTTGACAAATTGTGATTATATATATATATTCCAATAATGACTCCGACTATTTTTTACACTAATTTAAATTGTGCATATTCCTGTGTGTTTGTTATTCTGCATTGTCTAGAGGTATAGGGAGGGATAACATATCATAAAGCACAATTGACCCCTCTCAATTCATGCATCTGTCCCCAGGCAGAAACTTTTACCCTTTGTTAGTATTTTGTACTTTTTTTTATTTAAGTTCATTAATATGTTTCTGTGTTGAGAGAAAGTTCCATTTTGCCGAACTAGTATAAATCGTTGTTAAGGGACAGCTGAAGCCCTCTTTTTCCAGGTGCCGTATTTTCTGACTGTGTTGAATACCCATTGGTGACCTTGTGCTGATTTCTGCTCTTTGATAAGGTTGTTGTCCTCTTGATTTTTAACCTTTTGAGAGAAATAAATTCAACGGAAATTGGTGCTACTTTGGCGATTCTTTCCAAATGACTTGTTTAACCCTAAACAACATATCTGAAGGTTTACAGACAAGGTTTTGTTTCACTGTGTTATTAGACGTATGTATTTTGCCAATTCATGATTGTCCATTAACCTATCAATGACAGTAGGATGAAACCCTTCATATAAAAAAAAGATGTGGTATGGTTGCCAATGAGACAACTATCCACAAAAGACCAAAATGACACAGACATTAACAACTATAGGTCACCGTACGGCCTTCAACAATGAGCAAAGCCCATACCGCATAGTCAGCTATAAAAGGCCCCGATAAGACAATGTAAAACAATTCAAACGAGAAAACTAACGGCCTTATTTACGTAAAAAAAAAGAACGAAAAACAAATATGTAACACATAAACAAACGACAACCACTGAATTACAGGCTCCTGACTTGGGACAGGCATGTATTGTACCGAACCGACTTTCTTGTCATTGTAATATACTGCTGGCAAAACTTTAATGGACTTCATTATTAGCAACAAATGGCTTGTCTAAAGCATTCATCATCAAATTGCTTACACTGAAAAAAAAAACCACCATAATAATTTATGTTATAATTGTTTCGTTATGAAACCAATAGTAGCTCCAGTTACTTCCATAGGAAAAAGATGAAACTAAATATAGCCTCGTTTTTGGCATTGAATGCATAAACAAATGAACACGAGTTGCTATGAATACAGTTACTATTGCAACTGCATGGGAACCTTGAAACTATAAGTTAAGGTATGTATCACAGTATACTGGGGCATAACTGCAGAACAACTAAGATAAAATCAGTCGATCACTGTTTAGTAAACCCTAAATATGGGTCAATGATTAAATTGACATATATTCATGTCTAATCAATGTAGACCGTTGACAATGTTGTTGCAATTATATGAAGGTGGTAAATGTTACGTCGTTGAAATAGTAAAGGATCTTGGTTAAAATTGTAGGAGATGATGAACCCTAAGTTAATGCCTACACTTTCAATTAAGAAAGCATTTTTGTTAAACAGATGAAAGAAGATGTTGGGTATACTCCCTTTGGTAAGTCAGTACATATTAGCTCTAATGATATAGGTCAATAGCAGTTATTCTAATTTTGACCTTGTATTTGACTGGAGATAACCTTTCACCTACTTTACAGTAAATTGTATTGATTCAAAGGTAAATAAGACAATAAAACCAGTGATCGGTATTGCCGTGCACGCGATCAAATATATGACACATGACTATACTGTATATTCTTAGTTTTCACATGTGTATTCAAGGGTTTAAAAATAGAAACAACATAAATAAATCAGTATCTATCACACCATAAAATAAGAACAGCTAACTTATTGATTTAAAATTACAAAATTTACAGCATTGAAAACCCCATATTTCAAATTAGAATAAAATGGTTGCCACTTTTATAATGCTACTTAAGTATTTATTGCTAATGTATTCATCCAAAAACAAATACTTACGATTAGTATTATTGCACACAGGTAAACACATTTGTATTTTAACTGCCCTATATAACTTCACGATTATTTCTTAAAAAATTAGGGTACCCACATTTTAGCTTGCCTCCTTTTCAACAGCCTTCCATCCCCCATAACATTTTGACTTCACAATAAAAATATATGGCACTATAATGGAAAAGTGATTGTTTTATAATACCAACATTTCAAGAAGCACAAATTTTTTGGTCAACCAGCGCAGATTTCGAAATAGAGATAGGGTCTTTGAGGTCAGGGTCAGAAAAAATCGGTCAGACAGACATGTACACGTTACAATGTTTCTATACATCAAATATAGTTGATGCTAATAGTATTGAAAAACTGATCTAAACAGAAAAACTTAACATTGACCAATGAATCATAAGAAAATTAGGTCAAGGTCAGATGAAGACAGACTGACATGTACCATTAACAATCATTCCATACACTACATGTAAACGACCTACTGCTTTTCATATCTAAGGATAGACCTTATCATGTAACATTAACCTTGTATGGATGTTTTCTTTTCTTTCATTGGTCATTGTTGCGTTTCTGCACAGTCCAGACTTTTATTTTGATGCTTTAGTCTTATGATATGTGGTCTAGAATGCCAAAAGTGAAGGTGGGTCTAGATAGTCAAAGAGGACCTTGCAGAATTCTGTCCCTGTTCTCAGTGTGGCAATCTGTACAATCTATGTGCTAATACATTTATCTTTGTTCGTCTGTCTGTTTATTTGGATGAGTGTTGTACTATTGGATTCTTGTGTATGTAATTAACAAACAAACTAATACTACCATTTTTTTCTTCAATAATATGAATGTGTCAATTTGTTGAAGACTGTATGTTGGTTTTTTACTTTAGATTATTTGTTTCCTTAGTTTGCTGTCTCAGTGATATACACCCCACATCTTTGTTTTATTCATACTAAATACGATCACCCTATAACAATTGACAAACACTCTAACATCCCACCTTATATTTCACATAAAACCCTACGCATGTCTTTAAACCATTATTCAAATCATTTGTAATTCCCTAATACTAAATGTCTTGAGATAATAAAAATTTACCTACAAATATTCTAACCTTGTGTTTTCTCCTCTAATTAGCTTTCTTTATCCCTAAGGAGTGCATTTAATGAAGTCACATTGTGTACGTCAATTACAATAACAATATTAAAAATAAATAACTCTGACTGATTGACTATGTCATATTTACGAATAAGGCAGATTTTCTTCAGTTCTACACACAAATAAGGCGTCTTAATTAAGTTTGTCAGGCAAAGATTATTATTATATACTTGTAAAGATTGACATTATGTAATGTTTCCAGAAATAATATACCACAGATGTCATTGACGAGACTTTATAAATAGCAAAGGAAAATAAGCTGCCAACTCTGGTAAAAATATTATATAACATCAATGACTATATAGGACTTCAAAAGTTGGAATATAGACAAAATTGTGCAATATAAACTGTCTGGACTACTTTCATTATCCTAAATTTGAAAAAAAATAACACATTATTTTGTCATTTGTCGTCTGTGGCATTGGAACCTTTTAGAAATTCATCTTAAATAAACTAACAACATGCAATTGGTTAATTTAGTTACAAACTACATAAACATGAAAACTTAACGTCAAAACTACATAAAAGTTCATAGTCAAACTATATAAATATGATCTTTTAATGTTCAAGTCACGGTCATACCTTTATAGATAGTGTGAACGGACGCAGAACGGATAATTTTTTTTAAATCCATTTGTGTCCGTTCGACATCCGTTTATGTCCGTTTAATGTCCATTCAACGTTCGGTTATCAGGCGACATCCGTTCTGTCCTATGGAAAAATTTTAGCATGCTTGAAATTTGAACGGACGTCCAATGGATGAAGTTTCAGATGAACGTCCGATAGGTGTCCGTTATTTTCCGGGGCGTTCTGTTTCCGTTTTGTATCATATATACTTCCGTTATACATTCGTTGAAGATCCCGTAGACCATTTCATCAACGGACGTATAACAGACGTATAACGGATAGTCTGGATGACGGACGGGTGGATAATGGATAAAATCGGATAAGTACCAAATGTTAAACGGATAAATGCCAATTGCAAATTCCGGTTCAGAAATACCAATTATTGGTCTGTCAGATTTGAGTTCTTTTATATTTCATGATGGATCTTGGAGTAAGATCATGTCTTCACTATCAAGTCGCTTATACCTTTCCGGAGCACCTGATATCACCCCTAGTTTTTGGTGGGGTTCGTGTTACTTATTCTTTAGTTTTCTATGTTGTGTCATTGTTTGTCTGTTTGTCTTTTTCATTTTTAGCGTTGTTAGTTTATTTTCGATTTATGAGTTGACTGTCTCTCTGGTATCTTTCGTCCCTCCTTTATATATTCATGACAGACTGATATTTAATGTTGCGAATACAAATCTACTATTAAACAGTTACACGTAAACTTTTTGAATATTTCTAATTCACGTGTTTGAGATTTAAATGTATCATTATTGCCGCCTTTAATTTTCCGCTTATCTTCTGCATCCGTTTGATCTTTTACATCTCATTGTATTTTGTTGTTGAAAGAAACCTCATTTTATCCTATTAGAATAAATTTTTTTAAAAATGAGGTAAACATATACACTAAAAACTCCTTTGATCTATTACTGTATTTAACATGTCATTACCAGTTGAGATCGTGTTTCAAAAATAATTTTTAATTATTGTATCAAATTATAACTTCACAATTCTATTTAGAAAAAAAAAATTGGACGATTTTGTTTTTTGAGATATTGGATTTTGTTGTAACAGATCTTATGCATTACATGTATGATTTTTTTTTTAAATTCATTATAATAATTTTTTACGTACCTAATAAGAATACTAGTAATTAAATTCTGAACTATCAATTTTCATCAATTCAAGATAATGATTTTCAAAATTGTCATATTCAAATAATTAATTTGTAAATACAGATTACAGTCTTTACAATAACTACTAGAGGGACGTTGAACAGCATTAAATATCCCAACAAACTTAAAAACGAAAATGAATTAACAAATAAGGAGGAATAAAACTCATTACTTTGCCTTGGAATTGCACAAGTAAAATAATTATTAAACCCTTTTAAATTTGATAAGGGTGCAGTAATAATTGAACAGGTTAATAAAATCTAGACACTTAAATGCAGACAAGGCACTTGTGATGTCATAAGCATGTTAAAACTGACACAATTGAGCTCAACCTTTATTTTTTTGACAAAAAAGACATGAGGAGCAGCCAAAATGATATCTTTAAGAAACATTAAAATCTTGTTAAAATACATCTTGTAGAAAATATATTTTGGGATAAAGCTATCTATTGTTAATATCTAAATAATACATTATGCGTGTGTTGTACGATAATCCGTTACTTTGATTGTCATTCAGAAATTAACCTTCATATCAAAATGAAAACTTACGTTAGTGATAACTAAAAAGTGCATAAGTTATTATAGAAAAACTTTTTATCATGGTCTTATTGGCATCAAAAGTAATTATATGAAATGTATGCTTCATTTTGTAATTTCATTTGAGTGTAGTAGTGCGTCATACAAAATTACGTAATTCAAAATTTAATTCTTCTGTTTTCTTAAATTATCAGATTTTACAGTAGAAGACGGTTCAAAATGTTAAGAAAGAAGCTATTTCATATAACATTTTAACAGAATTTGAAACCTAATCGGTGTCTTATTTTGAAATACATAGATCTGTGAAATGCCTCATAAGAAACCTCTGTTGCAAGTTTTTCTTTTATTATTCAAATATCACTAACGTAAAATTTCATTTTGATATGAAGGTTAATTTTTGAATGCCAATCAAAATATCTGATTCTCGCAAAACACATGCGTAAAGAAGATTTAGAACGAAATACAATCTGTGACTACTTCAACCCTTTTCACAAAATTATGTTACAAGATAATGGGAAAAGAAGTTACTTTAACATCTGTTTGTCAAGTTTATAATTTATGAGGGGGGCTCCCAAATGTCAGTTATTGTTTAAAATCATGTCAAAAACCCATAAATTTACAACCATACTGACACTTTTCTATTTCCCATTTGTTAACACACTTATTTTTCCTGAAGTATATTTAGAATATTTATCACCAATGATTTCATTTAAATAGTATCTTTAATCACACATAACACAGAAATTAACAAAAAGCCAACTGACGGTTAGATATTTGTTTTGGTCAATCAACAATTAGAAGAATTATTGCAAAAGAAATCTGAGAGCTGGTCAGTGATTTGAGATTTCCATATCCATATTACACCATTATATCATTAACAGTGCTATAAACACATCGTACTGGAGGCTCTCACTCAAAATTCAATGACGAAACTTAATGATGATACTTAAACAATTGAAATCATTGATGAACATGTCGCATTTAGGAATTGGATTGGATATTACTGGCTGTAATCATTTCTACATGCGTAAAACTTATTAATCAGAGTGACGTATAATGATTGACAGACTCATATATAAGGAAAAAATCAAAGTTATGTTTGTAAAATCTTAAAATCATTTTATACAGAGAGGAAAAGTACATTATTCCAAACCAATTGTGAGAAATGTATAAAACTTTGAAAAATAATCGAATCTTGATCCAAGTTAGAAATATAGAATTTGGAAAACAAGTAAGATGCCAATACTTTTATAACTGGTAAGAAAATTTTTTGTATTTCAAGTTTAATGAACATTTTTATTATGAGAGAAACAACCATGTTTAGGGAAAATATAACGGAAAACATCACCATAACAACATCCATCATTCCTGAGATTGGAGGAGACCCACCAAGAC